>JAQFYB010000559.1:0-49901 GCA_034694085.1 Pogonognathellus longicornis
TGTGTGGGAGCGATGCAAGCTAACGTGAAATCACCACGTATTGTTTGCCGGACCCTATATAGGGTCCACACTGTAGGATACAATACATGCAAATACAATATATTCAATGCATACATTTATCACTTTGATTTTGCATGGTATAAATATTTTTAAGTCCCTGGGCTAACTTTAAAAGCTAAGTAAGTAAAGTACAAGTAAAAGTTTTGCTACTTATTTGCTTAAGTATCCTTTTTCGTTTTCTAATTTCTATTAATAACATTTTGATTCGCATCATGTGAAACAACTTACTTAATACTTATTTATAAAAGTAGACTGTACAGGAGGTAGGTAAGTTATTACTTGGAAAAATGTACACACATAATATTTGTATTTATTTTGTAAATGCAAACAGATATGCATGTATAAGTTTGTAATGTATGTATTCGTTAATAAAGTAGGTGCAGATGTAATTACAGTATTTATGAATAAATTTTTGCAAGAGAGACTAGTGCATGTAATAAGGTTGTATTACGTTGTAAATGATAAATGTAAATATGCACATAATATAAAATGTACCTACACACCTTCACATACATATATATATGTATACATAGACATGCTGCATTTAACAAAGAATGCAAAGGGATGTCTAGCATAAGTAGATAGGTAAGTGATGTACATAGAAGTACGAAAGTAGAATGGAGAAATTAAGAATGAGACTTGCTTAGTTTGTGTGTTAAGATTGCGTAGGTGAAATGAATCCACTAACTCAAATCGAATCAAATATTACAACGACATGGCGATGGGATTTTTACGTATTGTCATTGTATACAAGAGTAAAGAGTTTATTGAGAGTTGTGCTATTGTACACTAACTGATTTGAAGTGTAAAGCATTACTGAGAATGAATGCTGTGAGTATAATTGTATCTGTCTCTATCTGCTGTTTTGTAGTATATGTCTACTTACTACAAGAAATTAGAAAGTACACAAAGTGCACAACAAACTACTACTATAATAGATGAGAATTAGAGAGAGAGAAGTATTCTTTGATAGTTGATTTCGTGTATAAAGAACACACAGCATTCCCTCCTCTATATTCCAACATTGCATTTAAATGTACGTGTGAGTGTGTCTGTATCTATTATGTCATGTCACTTCAATTCACTCCTACATATTATATTCTACTACTACCACTCTATGTATATACAGAATAAAATGTATGTATGTAGAATAAAACACAATGCAAAATAATGCAATCCTAGGAGGATAATGCATATAAGTACATAGCACTTCGTCCAATGCAATGCATCAGACTACGAACATTACTTAGTATATTGTACAAAACACAAATAGAGTGTAGTTGGTATACATAAACTTATATTAAACTATTACTCGTTGACTCCTGACGTTTTCTGCTTCGCTCATAGTCATTGAGTATTTAGTAAAGAACAGAAGATTGAACATAGAATGAAAAAGCAAAGCGTTGACTTACTTTCTATGCAAATATTGTGAACTAAAGTGAACGAAGCGAAGCGTCATGTCACTCAGCCAAATCAACTCATACATACATACATACACTAATATACTACGTACTGTATATATAGCCAATGCTAGTAGCATATTATTATTATCCTTATACACACTGTATGTAATGGTGGTAGTAGTCTCGTGTAGTTTATATCTCACAGAAGTGTAATATGGAAAATTCAATCGATGTCGGTAGTTGTGTTGTGATATCCTCTCGCCTTTCCTCCCATTATAAACACACAATGCTGTAGTAATAGTAGAAGACGAAGTAATAGTGGCATACAAACACAATCTCATATGATTGCTATACTGGGAGTAGGCACTGTGAGTTGTACACGCTACAGTGTTAGCCGTAACACTAGAGTATGGTATTGTACGTGTATTCGAAGAGCTGACTTATTTAGGCTTTGAGATATGATGTGATGTGATGTTGTTGGGAAAATTGCATTTTTCTTGGCTTTTTGTGTCTCATGACCTCTTTTACTGTTTTATACTCATTTCGCTACTTATTATTACTATACTTATGCAGATATTTTGTGTATTGCATTGTTCTCTATGCATTTTACATGTGTAGTTTATCACGGTATGTGTTTTTTAACGTATATACATACATTCTTACTAAACTATGTAGTCTGTGTAGATATCTCGTTGCACTTTGCATATTATAATATATGTATGTATATTACTTAGGTATCTACATATTTTTGTATAGAGATAAGTGTGTATAAACAAGTAGATATATTATTTACTTTTATACTATCCTAGCGTAATTATGTGTACCTACGTACACAGATACTTAGAGCTATTATTGAATTTTGTAGTATTCGTTTTCTTTTCCTTTGTGTAAACAAAATCATGGTGCTGCCTACAAGATGACGGCTAATGCTCAGATAGTGTTATGTTTTCTTTTGAATTGTGTAGTAAACTACTGCTGTTAGTAAGTTAGTAAGTATTAGCACAAAGGATTTTGATATAGTGGTATGAAATTGCAATATAGTCAGAAGTACACAAGTAAGTTAAGTCGGAGTGGATGTAGTAGTAGTCGTATGCAAGATGAGGCTTTAGCTTTAGTTGTAAAGCAGTAGATATTTGCAATTTATATTCATTCGTTGTGGAATGGAATGGAATGAAATGGGATTTCGCTTGAGAGTGTTGGAGAGCAGAGAGTTTGTTGCTGTATTCTTCTAAGAGTACATATATACACATAAAGCCATAGCCATATAGCCAAAGCAGTTCTCAAAGTTAGGAATAGGAAACTTTGTCATTAGAAACTAACGTTAAGTGTAATGTAATGTAACTGAACTGTTAGTTGTGAGCTGAAGTGAACTAAAGCAAAGGAAAATAATAGTAAAGTGCATTGCAAATGCAATCGTAGACATGCAGACATAGTTTTACAAGAGAGGTCTTTTCATTCACAGAACAACGCAAGTATAATGTAACTAAGCTGCGTTATCTTTTAACTGTACCGTGTACTCTTCACTGTTATGCTATACCATAGCCTACAACACCATACAAATACCAGCTATTACCAGTACACTCTGCTACCACGCTCTATTCTATGCACACTATACACTTGTGAGATTTCAATTCAATGTGAAATGCAATGTGCTCTCCTCAGGTATGTATTTTTATTCCGTAGTTGATATGCAGTAGCAGCAGAGTACTACACTACACTCTGTTGTCTTATTATTATTATTATTGTTGTAGTTTGTATTGTAGCAAGTATATTACAATATTATACACTATACTCCTGCACAAGATTCCATTGTAATTTACTAGTACAACAACCAGTTCACCTTTATATTTTCTTTAGAGTCACGTTATTTCTTGAGACACAGTGTACAGTGTACTCAGTGTGTGTTGTGCTCAGAATTTATATTTGCAAATAGTAATGTTATTATTATTATTACTATATTAGGGATTTGCATACTATTATGAATTTTTGCAAAAGTAGATTTTGTAACAGAATTCTAAACACGCCTTGCTTAGTCTTATTAGTTTACATAGAAGAAGAAATGGGAAAAAGAAAAGAAATAAAATAATAGCAATGCAATGGTCTTTGATGGTGCATGGCATGGTGAGACGGACGGAACGTCAAACCAACCATCACACCACATCAGCAGAGATTAGATAAGATTTTAGCAGACAACAACACACATATATTATGAACTAAGATGAGATTAGGAGGTTGTGTTTATTGTGTCTGTGTATTGCATGAGTACATACCTAAGTAGTTCCATAAGACATTGAGCTTTTAGAGTGGAATATATTATGCTGAGCTTGAGCTGCGTACTACATACCAACCACGCCAAGATAATTCATTTTCCATGTAATTTTCCTCCTTATTAAGTTTGCGGATTGCATTTTACAATTTTTGCTCATTGTTCACAGCTCTTGACTCCTAGCTCCTAAATAACAGCAACCTTTTTGTATTAGTATAGCAAAGTAATACAGCAATTGCAGTAAAGTATTTAGAAAAAAGATAAGAACCGTCTCATACAGAATGTACATTTTTACAAGAGATCTAGGTGTATGTTTGTAGTAGTACAGATATAAAGGTACATGTGCATCTTAGCAGACAAATCGTAAAATCCACTTGACGAAAAACCTGTGTCAATGACAAGTAGTAAATATAGATAAAGTTTATAGTTGTATGTAAATGAATTGTAGTATTGTATGTATGTATAAATTCTACGAGAATATACATAATAATATGGAAATTGGGCAAGCTTTAAGTAAGCACTAGTAATTTCAAGCTTACGAGATGGAAAATAAATGTATGAAAATATTTTTTGCTTTTGTATTTATGTGCTATGCAGTGTGAGATGCATATGTATGTATGGTAGTGTGGAGAGACGCGATTGTAGGAACAGATACACAGACAGTAGGTAAAGTATTTGTTGCAACAAAGGTAAAGGTACATATCTTGCCAATATTATTATTCTTTCTTTGTGTGTCTTTATTACATTTAGCACTAGGTATAATATGGAGGCCTATAGCAGTCGTCGTCGGGTTGTAAATGAATGCTTTAATTCTAATCGAGGAATTTTTTTAGCTGGTGATGTGAAGAATGAGATGATAGGTAGGTATAGTGTTTCTGTTTGTACAGATGCTGACTGTAAGTGTATAGAGATAGTGGTGGTGGTGGTATGGGCCTGGTATGGAGTATGGGATGATGGTGTGGTGTGGTGGTAGTGTATATAGTATCTGTATTGTATACATAGATATTATTATGTAGTTCAGTGCATCCTGAAAGGGGAACTACACAGAAAGAATGTATGGTAAGCAGTTTGTGTGTAAAAAGGCAAGAGATACATCGTAACTTGTGTTAGTCACTAGTAAATCATCATAAGAATTATAAAGTGAGTGTGTACAGAGTGCTGTCAAAGGGCTGTGAGTTTGTCCGTGTAGTCCGTCCGAATGAAATCTGCGAGAAAGAGAAGAGGCGTTCCGAGGGTGACTGAACTGATAGTGCACGATTTAGCCCAAGGCAAATTTATCCACCTTGTCTTTTCTGTGAGTCGAGTCTTGTCGTGAATTCTTTGCACATTCAGTTCACTCAGATCAAACTTATCCACTTTTTAGTTAATTATTTCAAACGGATGAGGCTGATGATGAGGATGATGGTAAACTATATGTGTTATGTTATGAACTCTATTCCAACACTCTAGATTGTTAAACTATTTTGGGAGTAGCTCTCTTTAATACATCTGCCCCTATATCATTCATCACATCATTCCACCTTATTTACTAACACACACTTTCTTTATCAACCTGCTTACCTGTTTCATATCTCTATTACACCATTATTCTTTATTATTGTTATTATTTCCTACATTTTTACACGTTTTTTATTTAGCTATGTACTGTTTGAAAATCAAAACAGCACACATAATTAATTTTACACTAAAAAATATTCCTAATTCCATAATTAATAGATTCTCCAATATTCTATATTGTGTAAAACATAATTTTTAAAATGAAAGTTAATTGTATGTAGACAATTTACTTGAGTTGTAATTGGCCACGTGCTTTGGAATGTGGTACATAAAGTGGAAGAATGTGGATTGAGTCCCTTAAAGTCCCCACGTGGAATTCTATCACCTTGATATCATCCCACGCATCGCATTCCCTGTGTAATTCTATTCCAGCGAAACTACGTAACGTCAACGTCATAGCGTGGTTCTAGGATGTAGTCATTTTCACTCTGCTTTAGGTTTTTACGCTTACTTTGGTTACACATACACACACTCTCGGATCCTCGCACACACACAGACACACACACTGCTCAAGCCGGTTATTACTGGACCAGCAACATCAGTAGTAACAACAGAGCCGGTGTGTCTTGTCATATCATCATATATTATTGCTCGCTACGACTCTTTTATATGGTGAGCAAAGCACCGGAGCAATTGTACACATACATAGTCATAAAGCTACTATTTATGTACCTTGTATGGTTTTACTACTTCTTCTTATTCTCTTCCACTACTAGGATGTGCCTATGTAATTTATATACTGCTATGTACTATTGTGTATACCTACATGAGAACAATTTTGTTCAAAGAGTATGTGTACACATACATATAATATTATGCTTACTCTCATAATGTCTGTAGTGTTCTCTATACAGTGTTCTCGTGTGCAATGTTATTTTATGGTGTGGTGAGCTGTGTGAAAGTCTGCGTGTAATTCCATTCTATTAGTTAAGTTGTCGTCGCGGTATATGCAGTGTGTATGTATGTATGAGTGTAATAAGACGTCTCCTTTTCGTATAATGTGCAAGTAGTAGCTAATGGGTTAAATATAAAGACAGACGCTCGAAGAAGAGAGGAGGACGATTATTCTCTCTCTGGACTGACTGACTGACTGAATCGAGGAGAATATTGTTGAGCATGCATGGGAATGTTCATTTCAGTTAGTTCAGAGTCGAGTGAGATCAGTCAGACGCAGAAAATGTAAAAATAAGACGAGACACAAACACATGCACACATTCAGATAGAGAAATGCACAGAAAAGAGTTAAGTTTGTACTGTACTTTACATGTACATAGTGTCTCACATGGAGAGTGGTGTGGTGTTTGAGAGAGAGAGGGGATTGTGTTTTAATGTGTAGTGTAGTGTGTGAGTGAGTGTGTGTAGATTTTTGTGTATCTGTATTTGTGTATCAAGTGGATGGATGTATGTAGCTAGTGAATAATAATATTATAAGAATTGCTATGCATCTGTGTGTATGTATTGTGCACGTCTCCTATATGTAAATGCTATTGGTGGTATTTAAGTAGAGAGGATCTACTTGAGTGTGCATATAAAAATGTAATAGGACTAAAGTAAAGTGAAGTAAGTAAAGTATGTTGGTATATATTCACAAATGGTTTTCTCAATAGTGCATTTCCATGCTATTTACCATCAACATCAACACAGACGATATATATGCGTTCTACCATGTAAAAAGTGAGCAATTCGTAAGTAGTAACTAACTAGTATGTATAATATCGTCTGGTGGTGGTGTTCTTGTGTTTGTGTGCAGTAGAATATAATGATAGCGAGTGAGTGAGTGTGTGTGTGTTTATTGTAAGTAGTATTATCCTAGTCATATCTGTACACTGATAGATGAGGTGAAGCAAAGGAGATACACGATAGACACAGAGTCAAGTTAAGGCCAGGCACAGCCAACTTCGTTTCAAACATTTAGAGGCAGTTCTCTGAAGTGCATTCTACTAGAATGTAGACGTATTAGACACAAATAACATGCACTGACTGACTCTCAATGTATTTATATTGAGTTATACATTTACTTACTTACTACTTATTATGGTCTTTGGATATTTGTCTGTGTGTGTTGTGTGTGTGATGATATTATATGGTATTAGCGCTACATAAGCATGTAATGTGTAAAGGTAGAGATGCTAATGTTTATGCTATGTAGTGGTGTGTAATGTATATACTATTATATGTGTGTGTGTGTATGAACAATGAGTAAAAAAGGGACAACGGAGGAAAAAGGTTGTGAAAATTTATTCCGACGCCATCAGAATATGTCAAGCAAAAAATGTTTGGCTCGAGCGATCTTTTTCTCTCCTGTTGCGTTGCCAGTAAAATCCTTTGGATACTGTGCAACTATGCAAATCAACATTGTACTACTACACACTCAATTATGACTACATAGAGCTATAGTATATGCAATGCAATGTATGTACACCATGTATGCAGCAGCATACAGCTATACACTGTATGAATGTACACTTTAGATGCTACATTTTCCATTACTACACACGCATTACACACAAAACAGCAGAAAAATACAGATGTGATGTGTGTGCACATCTCTGATCTGTGTATGTGAGTTGTATCTGTGCATTCTAGATATTATAATGTAATACTTAGAAATGCGCACGTAGTATTTGTATGTACGTGTAGTGTGTGAGTACAAACTACAGAGAGAGAGAGACTGACACGTTGTTGAAAAAGGTTAAGAACTATGAGTGAAGAGATCTATCTATCTTTTTATATCTAAATAGTTATTAGAGGGGCATTGTATGTGTGTACGTGTATTTATAATGTATTAGTACGATATTTCATATCTATGAAGATCGTGTGTTTATATGTATGTGAAATATATGTATGTGTGTATGTATTTCTTATGTGTTTGCCCTCCTGCCTTCTGCTGCCCTTATGTTTAGCAGTCATACTTAAGTATATTAGTAAGTTAAATAGATGTGTGTATCTATCTATCTATTTATCTGTCTATCTTCTGTGGGATGTTGTGTGATGCGATGTTTTGGTCGCGGACGAACGCAAACGGTGTGTTGTATTAGGAGTATTAGTTTGTGTGTATGTGTGTTAAGTATCTTTTGCTGATATATGAACATTAACATATGAACACACATCTTACACACAGTAAAGAATACATACATATGCATACATACATACCAAAAGTTAATGTGTGTGTGTGTGTGTGCATTTTATTGTGTCTGGTGTGTGTGAGTGTATGTGTTGGTAATAGTAATAGTAATGATAAATATGTATATATGCTTGTAAATACTAAGTAGTAAGTAATATAGTAATATTATGGAAGAAGAGGTCGAAGAATCTGTTGGCCCCTTATGGCCTTCTCCCATATCACATCACAGGATGAACAAGACTCTTATAATATCAAGAGTAATGTAAAGTGTGGTACAATGTAATGTAGTGGAGTGCATGAGTAGTTGTGAGACACAGTCATGTGTATCTTATACTTTATATTATTTTATAGCGTTAGACTAAGAGAGAGAGAAGTGTAATGTGTGTGTGTATAAGAGTAGTTAGTAATATGCAGTGAGTGTACTACAACAAAAAAGTGAGGAGTCCCGTCCTCCTCGAGAGATTTGTATCTCTCACAGAGGCCTCCTCAGGTGGACTGGAATCTCTCCAGCAAAAAACACAAATAAAAATTTATTTAGATGAGATGAGAAACTACGCTCACACAACACATCACATCATATCACTCTCTCTCTCTATCTCGCCTTGGCTCTTGACTACTCCAAACTCTTTTCCAAACCATTTTACCTTATACAGAGAGATTTGAAAGAAAAGAAAAAGAATCACAGTGCTTTGCTCACCTCCAGGGTATTCTCTTTCTATTAACATGGCATTTGTATTTTAACAGTGGATCATATCATAGCATATCATAGCAAATCAACTTTTCTATATGTTGTATGTGCACTACCATAAAAAATAATGATATAAATTGTCCTTATGAATATGTAAAAAGACGCACTACAACACTAACACCATAGTTTCGAGAGAGATAGAAAAGGCAGGTTACTTCTGACGTTGACCTATGACCTGGTTTGAATTGAATTTCATTTAAATATACACATACTACTACACAGATATGTAGCATGGCTTAAATAGTAGATAGATAGATACCTTTATAAATATCGTACATGGGAGGTTCTCGCTTTTTAGTAAGAAATTATTTGTTGTCACCCGTTTACTCTTACGAGACTCAAAGCAAAGCAAACCATTTCAATAATACACTAGACTGTCTTTTTTGGGTATGTATATACCATTAGGTATTGATAAGTGTATTGGGTAGTTAGTTATTAAGGTTGCACTGTACATTATACAAGATTGATCCAGGACAAGCAAGCTGGTTATTTCGATAGCGCCAGTGAACTAGTAATATATTCAGGTGGTCGATGATGGTGGTGTCGCACATAGAGTCATGTATATTTATAAGGATTTCTGTAACAGTCTAACTGTAGTAGTGACAAAGCCATGCACAATCCACATTTAATACTCACCTAGTGTGAGATGGATTCGATTCGATTAGTATCTTAACTGTTATTATAATAATAGAGGCCTGGCACGTTTAGTCTATATATAGAGTTATAAGCTACAGAGCTGCATGCACTTAAACAGATTACGCATACTACATAGGTATATGGTTTATCCCGAGTTAAATGCAGATATTCGGTAGACAGGAAAGTAAGTTAAGTAAAGGCCAGTAAACGACTCCTTCTTCTTGGTTGGTATTGCTAGTATGAAGTGGCATGGCCTACCCCCAAAAAACTCAAAAGACTCCAAAGAGTAGCCACGGGCCAGAAAAGAACAGAAACATTTCAGTCAGGCCAGCAACAACGAGCAAACGACGACTCGAACTATTACTAATACTACTACTACAACTACTAGCACCAAAGTAAGTGTAATTCAAACATAATAGGTAGGCTGCTATGTCTAAGGTAGGTAGGTAGGTAGAAAATATAACATTATACTTTTATGTGATTTGACTTACCTTCCATTACACACTACACTTCATAATAACACAACACAACTCTAGACAGACGGGAAAATACTACATGGACACAATACGAAGTGAATATAAAAATCTATAGCTATAGTATACAACAACACACACACACTACAAGACATACATCTTCATAGTTGATACAACACACACATACACACACACAACTCACAATAATAATACCAAGACGTATCACTCGAACTAAACGAAACTAAAGTAAAGTAAGTGGCCTACCTTTTTCTAAAGTAGAAAAGACAAGACAATCTCCTTATGGAATGTATACTCTGTGTTCGAATGACGATGTTTGCCCCCTGGGCCAGTCCAGTCCGCATCCATCCAGAGCTGATGCAGACCATAATATATAGACAAAGCATTCAAAACCAAGTAGTACAACAACTACATATTTCGTTGCAGTAGTACGAAGTAGTGGAAGTAGCTAAAGAAATCTTATAATATTATAATCCACGTATAAATACATGTGCATTACAATTACATTATGTATGTATGCATGTATGTATGTATGTAAAACTATAAAAATGCAGTGTATATATTTGTATAGTAAAAGAATGACTGTATAGAAGGATAGGTTGTATAGAATAGGACATGGCATTAGGACTAGGATAGGAATATGGCTAAAGTAGTTAGTGATGAGAATTATAGAGAGTCAAGTGGAGTCAGTCAAGTCAAGTCAGGCCGCGCATTCAATTCCAGCCAAATCTACTACAAAGTACACACATAAAGAGCCGAGAGTAGTTGCCAATGCCATAGTCATGTCCATTTTAGACAACTAATACATTATCCATTAGATTATACAATGACAGCCTCCTCGTGTACACAGGAGACTCTCTGGCTGCTTGTACATATATATTGCACTGTATACTCATGTGCTGTGCTATGAGTTGAAGTAGGTATGTAATGTAAAAGCATTTAGTTATATTGTGCTATATATGAGTGTGGAGTTTACATTAAAGTAAGTAAAAGGGGCAGTGCAAAGCTGTTCTCTCCTAGTATGTAATGTAAGGTGATGTTCAGGAATTTCTAAACATATCTACACCTATTTAATTCAATAGACTTTTTCCTTACATGGATTTTCATTTTTAACGTCTTTTCGCTATTAGTCTGTATTTCTTTCTTGTGGTTGGTTGCTGAGTTGTGTTTCTCTTGTGTTCTCCAGCAGTTCCTTAATGTTTTTCTTCGATTTTATTACCACATTGTGAAGTAGTCGCAGAAAAAACGTGCTGCACGCGTAGTGCTACATAGTAATAGAACACGAGGAGGAATTATAAAGAAAATGAGAGGAATTCCCGGTGTTTCATACGGAGGAATTAGTACGTAGTAATAGATACTGTATATATATATATACTTTGTGATTAGTTCGAGTTAAGGTACTTAGCAAAAAGAAAGAAAAAAGAAATACAAAATTTTCCGTTATATTTCTAACATTAGCATGAGAAATCAATAATAGTGGCAATTGACAATAAGGAATTGTATTATGTATGCATGTTGCTTATCGCATACGAAGAATTTTGTTGAGAATTAGACGGGAGACACGACAACGAGGACGAGTCCGACAACTACGACGACGACGGAAGAACAAGCTTGTCTTGTCTCGGCATGCAATGCAAGGCAATGGAAAGCAAACCAAGCCAAAGCAATTTACATGCATTTATTATATAGTGATGAAATGTGCGTGTTTTGTTTCGAACTGGAAACTGATACAAATTACATGGGTGAATCGATTATTTTCGTCTACATCTATAGTAAAACACTTTATGCATATATATCTTCAATTACATTCATTCTTCAGTTATTGTACTGGCCATTGAGATTCAAGACTCATAATATAAATTATGATAGGCATGCCTTCTTTGTATAATCATGTAGGTACACATGTACAATAGGTTAATAATAAGAAAGAGAATGAAGACAAGGCTACTGCTACTGTTTACTATACATAGGTACCTCCTCCGTTCAACTTACACAATATATACTCAAGAAAAGAAGAAAAAAGAAGAAAAATATATTTTGTAGCAATACAATGGATAACAAGATAAAGCTTTTGGATTTCTCATTAGCTGGAGAAATATATGTCTGTGCATGGTATATACATACACTAACTAACATAACTACATAGCTGAGTAGTGCTTGTAAATGTCTGGTCCGTGAAGAGGCAAAAGGAACGCAACGCATGGAAAAATACATACACATTAGTTAGCTACTTACATGGACAAAATGCATTAGAAACACAACACAGAGAGGAATACCAGCTTTTGTATTATTATGGTGTTATAGTTTACAAATACAAGTACTACTACCTTTACACATAGAGTGTAATGTATCACAATATTACATAGAGATATAGAGTTGAGTTGACTGGGAGTACATACACATACAAGAATATTTCTTTGCTCGTTTAAAGCAGGCTTTGTGAGTTTACATTGTCAGTTTAGCTATTTGTCTGCAGTTTAGTGTGTATATGGTAGTCGTCTTACGTAGTATTTAGTTAGCATTTGTTTGCCATAGAATTAGATACTAAAAATATACACAGAGAGCTCGAGACGGTTGGGTTTGGTTTTTGAGTGAGAGAAGTCAAGAAAGACATTGAAGACGCAAGACGCGAGAATCGACGAGACGTGTATTTGTGTGCGGTGTGGTGGTGATGGCGAGTTTCATCGAATTAGAATGTATAAATGCCCCACGAAGCGTGATAGACATATAGCAGTAAAGATCATAGTGGCCGCTATGTTTCATGAACCGAGGAGGAGTCCCTTATAGAATTTAGCATTAACATTATTAGCTCACTTTACATTACACTTAGCTCAGCTTAGCTTAGAAGATGATGATGAAGAAGAAAAAGGTATGTATGTGTATAGTAGACACATACATACATACATAGTAAATATTATGTATAGCATAGCTGTTGCATCGTATCGTGGAATAATATGGATTTGCTTGTGTATTTTTGTATCATCTTACTTGATGTGTACATAGAGATATTATGTGTAGGCTACGTACTTTATAATAAATACTAGTTAAAAAGCTACTTGTATACAACATGTTATAGTTATAATAGTGTGCTCTGTGTATCCTTATCCAATTCTATCGCCAATTTTTTTCTGCTTACCCTCTCATCTCAACAAATTCTTTTTCTCTTTGTGGGGGATTGGAACGGGAAGTGTAGAGCGAGAGAGAGAGAGACAGAAAGAGAGAGAGAGAGACTTTAGTTATTTACCTGTGCAATTGCACTCACCTCAACTTACTTACTTCACAAGTACGTATACAAAATAATATAAGTACAATAGAGATAGAGATAAAAAGAGGCTCTGTGTATATTATCTCCTAGGTACATAATATCTGTTATCTCGTGAGCAAAAAGGTTCTAAGCTACAGCAGTAGTCGTACGATTATGTACAACAGTACGTGAGTACACACACACATAGTTTATATAAGTTACTAGTAGACTAAGTTCGTTCATCGTATGTTCTATAAGTGAGTGAGTGAGTGAGTAGCAAACTAAATGTGTAACTCTTTTCATAACATAAAAAGAAAGATATATAGTACATGCATACACACACACATAAAAACGTACCTGTTGTGATGATAATACTCAAGCGGCTATGTGTAGCTGTGCTAAGACATATCTATACAGTAGATACATACATACCTGCGTAGGTAAATCACTCAGAACATAACACGATGAAGATCCGGAGAGAACATACATTTGCAAGTTAGTTTTGCGAGTACTTAAATATTTTGCGAGTCTGCTGAGTCAATGTAGTATAATTGCAATGTGTATTGTATAGGTATTTATACAGTATGTAGTATGTTTGTAGCTGTAGGAATACTTAAGAGTGTATCTGTAGTGCATATAATGCTTGTTTCTGTGTGTATGACTTTTATGTCTTCCCTTCTCTCTCCTTGCATTATTTCATTACTTGTTGTCTGCATGAATGTATTTGTATTTATACGTACACTCTATACAAGTGTACGTAGCATATACAGTTCTCTTTAGAACTTTTAGCTTTAGTTACATCTTATAATAATGATAGTGTGAGTGTGTATTGTGTATTATTACTATATTACATTTGCTTAGCTTCGGACGGATTGTATTGCACAGATTGCACATACTGACAAGAACGACTACCTGCCTCAAACTCAAAGCTCCAACTATTACTACCAGTCTGTGCTTGTACTTATAATACCTGCATTAATACTTAGTTTGCTATTACACTACACTTCTCTTTATGTGTATACATTATGCACACTCTTCCAGTGTGATCCTGATGTACATATAAATACATACTAAATAGACGAGAAATAATTTTATACTTGTGTACGTCTACAAGTAGGCAAGGAAAATGAAGTAGTGTCTGTATAGTAGTCGTTTGAATGTAGCCAAGTTGTTAAGGTAGGTATGCAATATTATTATTATTATTTTATTTTATATATACATTAGCCTATTCGCTCTTTTGTACAGTAAAATAAATCTTGGTGTACATACACATGCTGTACTATGCACAGGATTTATTTTGCAGAGATCAAGCTACAATATTGTATGTAAAATGTGTATTACAGCTTTCAACCAAAACAAGTATGTATTGTGTTGCTATACTTTATAATATTATGAGTTATATATTGTAGCTATGATGTGGTATGTGTAGAATGTAGAATGTGTATGTATATGGTGTTGTTAAATAATGATAATCCTGCGGAAAGCGTGAGATCAGATCACCCCACAGATTTTACATGAGTTTTGTGTAGTGGAGAGAAGTTGTGTGATGTGAGTGAGTTTGAGTACATTACATGAAATGCCAATGACTTCTTTTTCTTGGTGAACGTCACCTTGAGAAGATTTCAATTGCTCTGAGTTACTTACTTTGCTTTGCTTACTGGTAGTTATGTATAAAAGTGTAAAACAGTGTACACAATATATTAGTGGAAAATGTGTGTAGTTGAATGTATAATAGAACTATATTGTATAGGTAAGGGTAAAAGGTACAATATATGATGATGATGATAATAGCTGTGTGTGTATACAACGAAATATTACACTGGTAGTAGTAATGTAGTACTGCATGCACATTCTGTACTGCTATACATGTCTAATACACATACACACACAAAGATGATAATATGACATGTTCTACTCTATCTTTTGTGTGTGCAATGTGTCTTTCGTGGTTGGCCTGACTGGCTGGCTGGCTACATTAAATACATTTTGCATTTCGTCTGCTTTGGTTGTTATGTTACATATTAGAGTTAGGGCTAGATTAAAGTTGGATTCCGTGAAGCACTCTATGAGCATGTACATAAATGCAAATGTTGTAAATGGTTGAGCAGAGCGAATAAATAAATATTCAATCCACCACCACCACTACATAGTTACAAGTACAATGGATCATCGTATAGATATGAGTACTATAATAAATACACTATTTAGTACAACAATATATCGCAGTAGTAGAAGCAAAATAATGTATGTATCTATCTGTACGTGTACGAGTTGCAACAAACCAAGCATAGCTGTACATAATATAGATCCCGGTCCCTGTGTGTCTGTTGTGGAGATAATTCACAGATAGATAGACAGAGAGACACGACACAAAGTCAGAAGAGATACATATACACGCTGTTGTGATGTGATAGATGCATAATAAACATACACACGGACACAAGATATAGACAGGTATGTGAATGTGTAAGTGTTATTATTCTTTTTTGCCCACAGAGAATTATTTTATTAGCTGTGTTCACTCACAGTTCACCCAAACTAAAATGCAATGCATACAACTACAATCAACGCTGCAACAATTTCAAAGAGAAGCAAAACGAAATGAAATGAGTGCAATAATGTAGCACTTGTAAGAAATAAGAAAGCAAAATAATGCTGCGAAAACATGAAGTGTACACTATATATGCTTAGTGTGCGCCTAAGAATAATGCGATAATAATAATAATGATAAAATATCAAGAGAGAGAGACACAGAATGAGAGAATTTCTGTGTAGCAAAGAGATACATGGAAAGAGAGACAGAGAGACGGTGACGACGAATGACGATAGAACGACAGCGACGACAGCGCGGTGCAACAACTCCCACTCACCTACTTAAATTGTAGCTACAAGCAATAATTACAAATTGTCTCAAATTCTTCCTTGTAGTATACAGTATAGTGTGCATTATCTACTTAGCACTGTGTGTCTCATGCACACAAGAAAGACATGTATTTGTGTACAACTTGTTAGTGTATAGAGATACTGCATAAAGTGGTAGTAGTGTGTTTTGCATGTTTGCAATTTGTAAGGAGCATATTATTACTAGAGTATAAAGTACAAATTTTTGCAGAGTTTTGACTATGGTTGTGTTTGTGTATTAGTATTGTACACACAATGCAATTCTTTAAGGTTGCACTGTTATTTTGTTGTTGTGCTGTACAAGTATTTGTGCAGTATAATGGTAGTAATAATGTATTTAAATGCTGATGAGTGCAGGCAGATAGTCGGTTCAGTTCAAATCAGTTCAGTTGAGTTGTTTTGCTGAGTCCAGTCCATTGAATTGCATTCGTCCCCTGTTTCCGGTATTTTCATGTCTTCACCCACACCCCTAGCTCTAACTCTACACTCACTTTATATGCATTCTTATTCTCTTCTTCGTCTTCTTCGTCTTCTTGTTGTTGACGAGCGTCTTGTTGTAGAGTCAGCAAAGCAGCAACGTATTTTCTTATTCTTTTCTGTAACTTACTATGACATGACAAGACAAGACAAGCCAAGAAGAGCAAAAGGATCTTCACGTGTTGTTCAACTTTAAGTTCTCACTCATTTTCCTTGAGCGCATTGTTATGTTGCCTCTTTTGCACTCCTTCTCCTTCTTCCTCCTTCTCTCAAACACTTCGTCGTCTTTATTTACTTCTGGTGTGGAAAAGGTAGTCATATGTATCTATACACTTGCCATCCTAACTATACATGACATTACTTAAAGCTCATAGCTTGTATACATACCTTACATCTTCTATAGCATTATTACTACTTTACCGGTTAGTATCTGTATTAGTTAGTAATACACTAATGCTACATAGGTAGGTATTAGTGTACACATTATTTCTAGCATTCACACAGGGAAAATGATGTTCCTGTCTGTATGAGATTGTGTTGTCGACTTGTAGAAGGCTTTAAGAAAAGTTAATAGGAGACAGTACCGTAATGAAATGTAAAATTATAATAAAGAGTGTAGAGAGTTTGTTGCTACTGTTGTGTTGAGTATAGGAACTAGCCTTATAGAAAATGTGTGTGAATCTGAATGTGTACTGTTTGTTTGTTGACTCTCGGCTCAACTTAACGTAACTTTAACTTAACTCGTCTGCTTAACTTTTCTATTTACCATGGAGTGCTTACTACTCGACGAGAGAGCTATGTGTATAATAGCTATGCCTGTGCAAGTATGTATTTGAACTACCACACACATATTCTCATAGTGTTAGCAAATTGTATGCGAATGATTATAATGATGTTGTTGATGATGATGATGGTATGTGCACTAATATAGATGAGAGAATGAATAATACGATGATGATATGATGGGGGATGGATCAAATAGTAGTCTTTATGCACTATGCTATATGCTTATTGTATATACACTGCTTTCAAAAGTCTTTTGCGACGACTATACAGATAAGTACTACAGTAGACTGCCTACACACTCAAAGTCAAAAGTGTACATCCATGTTGTATGTAGTGCTATTATAAAGAGTTACGGCTAAAGAGCAGTAAACAGTAGCAGCAGAACGGAACAGATGAGAATATTTTTAGTTACTTTGCTCTTTTAGTTAGGAGTTATGAGAATTCATAGTGCTACACACTCACACACTCAACTCAATATGTACATACACCAATAATGCTTTACACGTATATTATTATATTACTCACTCTATTACAAATACACTTGGACTGATAGCACTGTATGTAATGTACTAATACTACCAGAGAGAAATACGAGAGAGAGAGAGGAGGGTATAATGTTGACTTGTCTTGTCTCGTTTCAAAATACTTGTAATAGTGTAGAGCACAGTATTAGCACATGATGTATAAAGTGCAAAGGCAGATGCAAGTTAAGTTGTGTTGTGTATAGTGCTACTCGTGGTGTCGTCGTGTATTTGTAATATTATACCTTGGTGCTTGTACTTGTAAACTATAGCAGTAATAATAATAAGGATAGCCGTGCTACTAATAATAACATAAAGGTCTTGTCTGTCTCGTCTCACTTGGCATTGCATTGCATCTTTACATCGTGTGTTTCTTCTTCGGTGTTGTGTTGTGTTGTGTTATGTTGGTTTGTTAAACTGTACTGTGTTTTGTACTCCTGTACAGATAGACACAGAGTATGATGCATATAGAGCTACATTATGCACATCACATACTTTACATCAATACTATACACAAACTCAACAGATAAAGATACTACCGTTGTAATGTAATTGCAATATAATAAGACACGTCGTAGTTTTTCCTCCTAGTAAGAGCAAGCAAGAAGTGTCTGTACAATATCCGTGTGTACACAGTACAGTGTACAGTACAGATTCGAAGTTTATGTAGGTATGCACTTTAGTATTTGTAATGTTAGTCCAAGTCTTATCTGTGATATGTTTTATGCTGTGTGAATTACATTGTACAGTATGTACACTGTTACTCATTGTACTTACTCCTTGGTAGGTGTAGGCTTTTAGGTATATTAGTATTACTAATCCTAGTAGTATCTGTAGTATGAGTGTGAGTGAAACATTCTTTGGGAATGGCAAGAATTGTATTTAGTTTCCCCATTGAGTGAGTGAGTGATTGCCACGTTTTTTGGATGGGATTGCTGATTGCGCATTTGATTTATTTGCGGAGGTTTGTTTTGTTTGGTGTAATGTGAGGACAGGACAGGGCAGGGAGGAGGACAAGACAAGTAAGTACGTGTATTTTCTATTTGTTGTTATTTGTAGTGTTATGTGTAAAGCAAGTAGTCAGCTGTAGCATTACACCAGTAATAGTATAGGGGTGTAGTAATAATGTTGTCGTGTACAGAAGTATATTATGTACGGTGCGTACGAAAGAAATAAACAAGACTGACAAGAAGTTCCACAATGTGTTCAGAGTACATATATTCTGGTACTACCAGTAGTAAGGGAAAGAAAGAGAGAGAGAGATGGGAAAGAGCAATAAGAAAGACAGACCGGACCGGACGCAGTTAGTTAGTTAGACTAATTTCTTTTAGGACCTGTTTGGCTTGTGCTCATCGGGTCAGGTGGGTGAAGAGATGTAAGGCGAAGGCTGGTCGCGTCCTATGTAATTATTTCATCGAACAGCTAGCCCAACCAGCCCCGGCCGGCTTTCCACCAGCATACTTGTATTATTATGTCCTTCACTGTCTGTTCAATGTGTAGCATTATACAAATGATACCCGGCACGTGAAAAAACGACACACAGACACAAAGCCAATTCAAACCAAAACGCAAACTAAAACAAAGATAATATCAACACAAGTATACTTAATACTTATCTACTCATTTTGCAAAAGTTTACTTGTTTTTTAAAGGGTCAATTCTTTGTTAGACACTCCACTTTTTCAATACATCATTAGTTTAGTATTAGGCACCATGTACATAGGTACTAGTAGGTTTACCTAAAATAATAATATAGTATTATCATGCAGGATATACTTTTGTAAAGGTATAGTTTGTATTTTAGTAGGGTATTGAATGTAGGGTGTTATGTTGCAGGAATTCCTGCAAGTTGTAGTTTGGTACCAAGTATGTAAAGTGGCGAGACTGGAGGCACACGCACACGGAGAGAGAGAGAGTCAATGTTACACAGGAAGAAGAGATACACATTAGACGTCTACTTAGCAACATTAGCCAATAAGCTGAGGGAATGACTTTGTTCTGTTTTGTTGTGTTGTTGAAAAGCTATAAATGGAAAACGGCGGAGTATAAATCGAGAATTTTCTCCGAGACGTTGTTTTTTTCGTCCGATTTTGGTAATGTGTAGAAGTGGGATGAAAGTAGGAGCATGCGAGGATGAGAGTGAGAAGAGTACAAGAGGAAAGAGTCGTGTGTGCGTCTCATCTTCTTCTTCGTTACTAGTTTTGGTATAAGACTAGTTACTAGTTGGTAGGTACTAGTATGTATGTTACTAGTTGTTACTAGTCTCACTCTGCACGAAACTACTACAAGTATGGCACTACCGAAAGAGTAAATATAACTTGGAGGAGACGAGAACAGAACACATGTGGAAATTCTTGAGCATTTTGGCTCAAACATTTAGAATTGTACTAATACTATCTTCTTCTTCGTCTTCTTTTTCTCTCTTTCTTGTGTCTGTCTGTGTATCTACGCGAGGAGAGATAGGAAATGAAGTTGACTTTGAGTTGAGAGGAGTCGGTCGGTCGGCTTGCTGTTATAATGTGTAAAGATAGTAGTTCGGAGTTTCCTTGCAATGGTAGTTAACTACAAATAGGTGGTAGGTGATGGTAAAGTCGTTCCTTCCTCACATCCTTTCCTACTTACATACCATTTTTCGGCTTAGTTTAGTTTTCATTTAGTTTGACGTGCGAGAAAGAAGTGAGCAGAGTCGAAAAATCCTTGTCAAAGCTAAAAATATGTACACATGTTTGTATGTTGTATGTGTGTGTGGAGTGTGTAGTGATGTGATATGGAGAGAGTGAAGAAGAGATGAAGTTAAGTAGTAAAACTACAAGATATTCTCTGTCTCATCTCAACATTCATGCAACAGCAGCAGTAAACAGCAAAATAGTAATACCTTCATCAGATATCACAACCCGTGCCTATCTCCAGTCAATGTAACACGTTACTACCACTAACAAGCTCATTCTCAACAACCCAGCTTCTTCCTCGTGCTCATTTAATTCTTAAACGTGGAATATAACAATTCATTTAAAAATTTACCCCAATTAGTCCAACTTTTATTTACATGGAATTCATAAGAAATTCGAATCTGAAAATTTTATGTATGAAAAATGCAGGTCATATTTATAAAGACGGGTGGGTTTTGATCCAAAACAAATACATTTAATTAATAGGTATGTATTTAATGTTTAGAGAATACTGAGTGCAAAGTATGCTGTAATCTCATAGTATGCTGTTAATTCCACTACATATGGCACTGTTATAGTTTCCCATGGGATTCCATAGTTTTTCACAGAATGTACATACAACATATTATTATACAATGAATGGATACTTGAATCTATAACTTGTACCTTTACATTATTTATGTACAAAACTATGTTTATACAAAAGTTATGTAATTAGAAACTCTGTTACTACAAGTGAAATCTGCTAAAGTGCATGTTATTATCATCAAGTGTATCTACTTTAATAGTAATTGTAAGAATATGGTGAATAATAGTTGGTTATTGTTCAATTGGACATAATGGGATCTATGTGTAGTACTTATAAATATATGTGGCTGCTATAATTGTAAAGAACGTATATAGTAAACATACTAAGAGGAGGACGCGGCGGACGGATTGCACTGGTTTTTGGTGGGATTGAATGTTTATTAGTGTATGAGTGTGTGTTGTTACTATGTGCATGTAAAGATATTTGAGAAAAAGAGAAGGCTTGGCATTACTAGTAGACGTTGTGTGTGAGAGAGACAGAGAGAGAGAGGATGATAGGCAAGTAAACTATCTGCTAAAGGAAAGAAAAGGGAGCCCGCTGCCGTCGTCGTCGTGTAGATTGTATTGTAAGTGTAATGTCTGTGTGTAATGTAACCAAAGCAAACCACACAACACATACACACAGAAAGACACAACAGCATCACATAAGTATATTAGAAAACGAGGCAAAAGAATAATAAGAATCCTAACAGAGAGAGAGAGAGAGACTGTGTGAGAGAGAGAGAAGAGCACATAAGAAAAGTAAAAAACGTCTGTCGTCTCTTTAACCTTTTCTCGAGTCAAGACGATGCAAGACGAGCCTCTCAACAAACATATACAATACATGACTGAATGTGAGTTAGACGAATTTACTCGTATTATTTGGTAGTTGCGAGGCATTTTCTTCTATTACTTACAATACAATAACTACAAGAACAGAATCGAAAACCTATACTAAGGTGTAGCATGCGTATAGATGCATACAAATAATAATAACTGGTATAATACACTCTTTTACATACATTACCCATCCTATATATAAGATTCCAATTTAGTCGAAGAATACAACAAAGTAGTACATGTATAAAAGTAGTAGTAGTACTGTATAGAAATGTTTAGTGAGTAATCAGTACACATAATAATATTATATTATTATATACAATACATCTGTAGTTTGTGTGTAGGTAGGTGGCTAAATACATGACTTGCCTTCCTTTGCCTACA
Source organism: Pogonognathellus longicornis (assembly GCA_034694085.1). Taxonomy (NCBI): domain Eukaryota; kingdom Metazoa; phylum Arthropoda; class Collembola; order Entomobryomorpha; family Tomoceridae; genus Pogonognathellus; species Pogonognathellus longicornis. The sequence goes on from JAQFYB010000559.1 coordinate 22,675, forward strand.
TTATACTGCTATTAGTATTACTCACTACTTCATGTTTAGAATATTATACACACGAATAATACGAATATTCGAAATCTACAACAAGGAATGGAAAAATGTTGAGAATAAGAAAGACAGAGACAGGGAGAGAGATGAGAATGAGATTGGTTCTCGTGTGTGTATGTAGTAATACTCCGTGTGTGTCTGTGTTAGTTGATTCTAGTAAAATACTCGTAATACATAGTACTAGTATGTAGTTGATCTCCAATAATCCATTCCTCTTTCCACTTGATTCTCTTGCTTACTCACTCACTCACTTACTGACTTGAGTCCAGGTTCAATTCCTTTACTTCAATTCACCACATACATTTATCCACACACATACTTTGCTTACATTTAGTGTACATACACCTCCTTCATACAATATATTCATTCGTACTGTAGACTAATAGAGATGATGATCGTCTGTGTGTGTGTAGAGTGTGTGTACATCTGTAGAATGCTTACACGAGTGTTGTATGTAGTAGTATAAGTAGTTGAAGATGTAGCAATGTATTTAGTAGACTTGTTGTGATGTTGATGTTAGAGTTGTTGTTGGGTTCTAATGTTATCATCCTTAAAGACTTCTGCTGTATATATAAATGTGTGTATGTGTTGTGTGTGCTGTGATGAAACTCACCTAAAGAGATTTTCCAAAGAAACACCAAAGCAAAGCAAGCAACAACAAAACACATTGAGAATGTCTTCACACAATGTTATAGTACAGCTATAGAGAGATAAGCGTAACAAGAGACGCTGGTCGTTCCTTGTAGAACACAACACAAGTAAAAAGCTCACATTTTAAACAGGCAGGCAATAAGGCAGGCAGGCAGGAGCGAAAGGAAAGCGTCTCGTCCCGTCCCACACCCATCTCGTTTTTGTCTCACTTCGTCAGGCAATGCAAAGCAATGGATTTGACTCTTTATAGTTTTACTAGTAGTTACTTGTTAGTGTTGATGGTAGTCGGTTTAAGGGTACTCCTTGCTATTATACTTCTACTAATATTTACTACTACTATATTTTAGAGTGAGTGTTAGGAAGGAAGGAGATATACTTGATGTAGTTAGTTAGTACTTTTAGGTAGGTCTATGTAATATTATAGCTTTGTTGTGTAATTGTGTGGTGTGTGTATGGAGCTTTTAAAGTTTTGGCTGTGATTTTTGAAGACTTAAAGACACACACACACGTAATATAGAGATACATGGAGAGTGAGAAAGGAAGAAGATGAGAGAGAATCTCTTCGGGACGTTTTTTACTGCTCCTTCTTGCATCTTTTTACACAACACGAAAGATGTGAGTGAACAAAACAGACGGATATATGTTTATTGTGTGTGTGGCATGGTCTGGGTCTGTATTAGCCATGTTCTCCTGGAAAATGCTATGTGTATATTGCATTGTGTTGTAGGATGCACTGTATAAGGATGTGGCATAGACTAGACAAACATTTAATATGTTTGTAGTAGAAGAATGAGATGGTTTGTGTATAGGTGAGGAAGAAGTACTCTGGGTATGCCATGCCATGATGATGGTATGGCAATTGCATTCAAAGAAGTTAAGTTACTTTTGTAGTTACTCACTTACCACTTTTCGCGGTCAAGGGTAAACTCTTGGCGTTTTTGGATTAGGAGATAATGCTAAGTATACGTAATAAATGCATTCCAGATATACACAACTAGAGCTATTAGACATATAGACAGAAAATAAAGACTGGAAGAAGTGAATTACATATACAGATGAGATAGAAGTGTATACATTTTTATATGTGGATGTAAGTGTGTAATAGTTGTCTCTGTCTGTCTGCGTAAGTCTTCTTGTGATGAGACGGTTTTTTATCAATTCCGTGCATTTCATTGCATTGTGTGAGCAACAACAAGAGAAAAAGAAGAAGGTGATCTTTTGCCTCTGTGTGTTGTGTAGGTATGCTGTGCATGTGTATGTATGACTAAGTAAGTACTAACAAAGTACACAGCGGTTGGTATTTATCTAGGTAGATTTTCCTGTATTGTGAGTGTACATACATACATACGTACATAGTTACGTGGTTGTAAATCACGAGAAATTTGTATGTGTTGGCAAATGAAGGGAAAAAGTGAAATAAAAATAGTCGTAGTAATATTAATATATTTAGATTGTATGGAATTATGAAGATGATGATGATGATGATGAAAATGAGAGAAATGACCTGGAGGATATAAATAGGCGAAAGTGGCGAAAGAATGTGAGACTGAGACTCACATGGCATGCCATGCCACAGCGGAGTGTATACCACCATGCCATGCCCATGCCACAATATTCTTTACTATTTTTATGTTAAGAAAGAGAGTTAAGCTATTTGTCAACTGAGAAAGAAGATGTGTACTGTACTGACTCACTGTGAGTTGACTTGGCTTGAATGTTGAATTTTCAATGGTGACTGTGAATTGGTGAGGTTCTTCTTCTTCGGTTTGTTCTTGCTCCGTTGGTGTGGTGTGAATTGTGAGAGAGTTGTTGGAGGCTTATTGGCAAAGAGATGAGAGTTCAGTCGTTGTGAGATTGAGACAACAGTCAGAATCAGAGACACTCTGTCGGTAGGTCGGTCGGCGAGCTGTTTACACTTTTTGCTTTACATTTCTTCGTCTTTCTTCACAAACGAAATATATATTCGTTTTGTATAACATCACGTAATATGTATTCATTCGTCGTTCTTCGTTCTTCCGTTAATATTCCATCACCAACAACATCCAAATGCATTTGTTTAATATGAGGAGTATAATGAATTTCTTTGTGTGCAGTAACTTGAGAGAGAAATGGATGAAATGTTTTTTAAGTTGTGAGTTTTAAGTCGAGGAATGAGTAATGTGCTATAATAATTTTCTTTTTTTTCTATGTGTTCAGCTCTACATGTTACCCTGACTGGAGCGGTGGTGGAAGTGGAAACCAGTCAATGGCCAACCCACAGCTGTCTGTTGTGACAACAGTGTGGGGTGTCAGCTCCTCGGCTCAAAGTGGGCCACATTCTTCGTATCCCGGAGGAGGAAACCATATGGGTCCTACGGGTCAAGGCAGTTACATTAAGGGACCTTACAATAATCATAATATGGGACATTACCCTCATCAGAGGTAAGTGTCATGTTTATTATCTCCCGGGTGTATTTAGATAAAAAATATTGTATTTATTTTGTATTTGAGGGGAATCACCTTCACTTAAATGCATTTAAGTGCGAAGTAAAGTGACACTGTTCTAAATAAAGACTGCATGTTGTTGTTGTTGTTTTGACAGGTTCGGGACTAATGGTGCGAGTGGAGGCAGCCACCAAGACCAAAACTACGGGAATCCGAATGCTCTGAGTGCTGCTGCGATGGCAGCAGCAACCGCTACTGCTACAGCTACTGCCACTGCCAGTGTCGTCGCTATTCATGAACGACAAGATATGAATAATCAATATGGACAGGTATTTCAAAATAGATTCAAAGATAATTCAATATCTGTCTTAAAGAAATTTAAAAAATGTTGTCGTTTGTGGGATTGATTGATTCATGATGCGTTTTTTTCGGTTTTTTCTGTTTATAGATGAATACAATGCCAAATCAGTATGGTATGCAGTACAATTCCAGTCAACGAATGGGAAATAGTATGATGATGAACAGTAGTATGAGCAGTAGTATGAACAGTAGTATGAACAGTAGTATGAATAGCAGTATGAATAGCAGTATGAATAGCAGTATGAACAGTAGTATGAACATGGGGATGATGAACTCGATGAACACAATGAACAGTATGAGTAATCCTAACAAGATGCCTGTGCAGGTAAAGAAAAAAGTAAGGTAGTATTCAAATTTTCATTTTCGTGAAAATATGTCAAAGATGCTTTAATATTTTTTGTGTTTTTATAGACGCCTTCAGGTTATGGGCGAAGCGGAGGAGCGAGAAGTGCCCCATACCCCAATCCCGCGGCTCACATGAGTCAAAAGCGTCAAAGTCAGTCGCATCCCTCTGCACAACCCCAACCGCAACCCGGCTACCCGGGTCCTCCTACTGGGGTTATGACTCCCAACGGACAGATGAGTGCTCATAATGCTCATCCTACAACTTACAATGGAGGATCCTGCACTCCCGTAAATATTTATTGAAAATCAGATTAATTTTTTATTCGAAATCTAAAGTAGATTTTTATGATGCAAAAATCATGGTATGAATATTTAAATCATGTATTATTATATTGCAGTATCCCCCTCCTCCACCTCAACAGCAAAGTCAGTACCCAAGAAATTACCCCCCGCCCGGACACTATACCCATCAACAACAACAACCTATGGGAGGCTACCGTGGTCCAATGCGGGGACCCCAGCCTTACCCTAACAGTCAGCAGTATTACAACCCCATGACACCGAACTCTCAAATGCTCAACCACCCGATGAATGCGAACAACCCACCGAATGTTCACCCGCACCCCTCCATGATGAACCCCCAACAAGTGCCCAATCCAAATAATTCCTTTGTTCCCAGTCATCATCCAAATCCGGTGCAGGTGCAACAGCAGCAAGTTCAACAGCAACAACAACAGCAACAACAACAGCAGCAACAGCATTCACAACAACAACATCTTCCGCCTCAGCATCAGCAGAGTAGTCATCCGCAATATCCACCAAGTGGGCCTTCCAGTTTTGCTGAAAGTAGTGGAGCAGTGAGGCCTTTGCATTCTTACCAACATAGCCCGATTCCTGGAAATCCGACACCGCCGCTGACGCCGGCCAGCTCGATTCCTCCTTATATGAGTCCAAATGGGGACACGAAACCTGTGATAAATAATACTACTTCTACTACTAGTAAGTTTTTTGAATAATACCATTTTCCATAATCAATCCAGAAGTGTTTTCTTCTCCAGAAGACAGTACGGAGAGGAAAAAATTGAAGATTATTCAGTTACTAATAAAAAGTCTGTCATTTTCTAATTTCTTTCATTAATTACAGATGACGAATTAAGACTCACGTTTCCAGTGCGAGACGGAACGATTCTCGCTCCTTTTAGACTAGAACATAACCTGGCAGTCAGCAATCACGTCTTCCACCTCAAACCCACCGTACACCAAACTCTCATGTGGCGGTAATAAAATAATAATATTCCCTAAAAATATTTTTCTACTTTAACTGTTTACTGTTTTTGTACTTTAACAAGAAAGAGAAAAAAAACATCTAATTGTATTTGTAAAATAAATTTGTCGTAGTAGTGAATGTATCATGCGACAATGAGATCAGATTTGCATTTTGGCGAAAAGACTATAATTCTTAATATTATGAGCCATACGGTTTTGTATGGGGAATTCGCATGTGAAAATGTATTTCTAAATGGTTTTTTATGACTTTGATTGTGACAGCTCGGACCTGGAACTGCAGCTGAAATGTTTCCATCACGAAGATCGTCTTATGAACACGAACTGGCCTGCAAGTGTCCAAGTGTCAGTGAACGCCATTCCATTGTGTATCGACCGGGGCGAAAATAAGGCATCTCATAAACCTCTGTACCTAAAAGACATTTGTCTGCCTGGACGAAACACTCTGCAAATTACAGTGTCTGCCTGTTGTTGTGTGAGTAGTCAACCATGGTCCATTCAAACACATTGTACCTTTGTACTTTGCTCGTCTTGTCCCCACCTTCTCTCCTTAGTCTTCCTCTTTTTAACCAAATATATTTACTGCAAACTCTAATGCTTTCTCTATACTTACATTACAACTACGACAGATATATATGTAACATAATCGTCTTGTACTTTTGTGCCATTCGGTATTCTATTCGTGTCTCGGACTCGTCGCGCGTGTAGGTCTACTATGTGTATTTACTATTAGTAGCAATAAATCCACAGGAGATAGATACTAGCGTTATTTTACCAAAAAAGATACACTTACTCCTAGTAGGACTACTAGTTTACCTAAAATGTATTACACACTAGCACACTACTAGAATTCTCGACTCTACTGTAGTAGAATATTCTACGTGCCTAGTCTCATCAGCAGAATCTTGTGCTCACAGCTACTTTTACCTTTCCCTTCCTTACACTATAATACATACGTGTGTGTATACATACAATACACACCGTAATGTCTAGTAGTGTAAATAGGAAGTGGTTCTAGTAATAGTAGTACATAAGTGAAAGCAAACTACTATTACCACTAGATAGATACCTACTCCTATATTAGAGAAAATGTGGAGCACTGTGTGATAAAAGTTGTAGTACAGAATTATATTACATAGAGGCATGTATCTACATACGTAGTAGTGCAGTAATATATATCCTTGGAATATTATATGGATTTAAGAAACAGATAATATGTATTGAGTCCATAGCAATGTGGAGACGAGAAGAAGACACACAGGAAGTACAACGACGATATGATGAGATTACATGTATATACGTAGTAGTAGTAAAGTAAAGTAAAGTAAGAAAGGCTAAACGGCTAAAGTAAAGTAAAGGAAAGTAACGTGAGTGTTCTCTTATGTCTTTCTATTTCACAGTCTCATCTCTTCGTGTTGCAATTGGTGCACCGTCCGAGTGTGCGATCGGTACTCCAAGGTTTACTCCGAAAGAGACTTCTTCCTGCTGAGCACTGTGTGAACAAAATCAAGAGAAACTTTAACAACAGCAGTGGCATCAACAACATGGGCAGCGACGGAGACGGCGTCGAACAAACTGCCATCAAGGTGCGATCCCAATCCAACCAAACTCACACTACACTTCTTCCACTACTATTACTACTACGACTACGACTAGTTCTACTACGACTACTACCACTCTACTACTACTACAAAGATATTCTATACACTTACACAAATACAATACTTAACTTACTTTTACCACCAGAGATCACATAATAGTAATACAAATACTAAAGTAGGACGTAGACATAGTGGCAAAAGTAGTAGTAGCTAGTCGGCTAGTACTCGTAGTAGAAGAAGTATAGTACAATTGTTACTAGTATTTGTATGTTGTAGAAAGTCCTCAGTGTGTTCGTCTAATATAATAATCACACTATGTATATATCCAAAGAATTCCAAACTCCTTTCACCTCCTCATACTATGTATTGCGACTACATAGATGTAGACTTTCCCACTACCACTTCCTTTCGAATATAAATTACCTTTCAAGAATATACTCTTCGTAAGTGTAATATAATAATGTATAGATGGTTAACTCGTTTACTGATCTTTCTCCGACTTACTACGACTAAACTAGTATCAACAATAACTTGGATATATACATTCACACTATATATGTTTACAAGTATTATTAAACCAGTACATTATTATTGTATTTTGTATTTCTATTTGTAAAATATTTTGTGTATTTCTAATGTTGCTCCTACACTTCTACATGTATACCTACTAGATATATTTCTTATATTGAAGAGAACGAAAATGTATGTATCCCGGTGTTTGTTTGTGTATGTATACTACACTGGATATGTAGCCATCATGCACAATTTACTGGAGTAATACATATGTACAGATGAATGTAGCCGGTACTCTTCCGTGTAAGCAATAATAGTATTATTGGTTTTATATATATATAGGTACTTAAGTACCTATACAGATTTATACTAGAATACCGAAATGGTTTGTAGGATATTATGATATAAATACAAAATACAATACTGTGAAGCAAAGTTGGTCAGACTCACACAAAGAGTAGCGAGTGAGTAGGTACAGAATTTGTGAGCACGTGTGAGCCATGGGCAAGTAGAAAGTGTAAAGGAAAGCAAAGGGAAAATACTATTAGTGTTGTAGTAGTGGAAGTAGTCGCAGTTCGTAGGAGTATAAAGGGAGCTTTAAAGGATAGAGTTGAATAGAGAAAGTCATAGCCAGAGAGAGAGAGAGAGAGAGAATAGATTGACCGTCGAGATGAGAAAAGTCGGTTGTGGCTTTTGCCTACTTAAGGAGCATCTGCCTCGACTCTTCCCATCGATTTCTCCTCTCCATTACTAAACTACACTGGCACATTTCTCTTTTCGAGGCTTATGGTCTCCTCCACTCTCTTTCTCTCCTGTCCTTGTTGGTGGCTCTTCCTCGATATGTACTACATATACATACTACCACTTTCAATACGTAGAAAAACTAGAATGTAGTACTAATACCACCATATACGGCTCCTTTTCTCCCCGCTTCGCTCCCATTCCCATGCATGTACCCGTATTGCCATTCCCGAATATATACCGACAACTAATATCTTTACACACCACGACCACTAGTATGTACAAATATAAACTGAGGACTTACTACTATGTATAATACAGTTTGCAATAAGACTTTTTTTAGATATACATACATGTACTACTTTATATATTATAGCACATTTACTATTAGTTGTGTGTGTTGTGTGCTATGTAGCTTAGTATATGATAATATATAGGAATTCGGATCAATTTCTCTAACGCTGTCTTTTGTTTCAGGTGTCTCTCAAATGTCCGATAACGTACAAGAGGATTACATTGCCAGCCAGGGGTCATGACTGTAAACATGTTCAGTGCTTTGATCTCGAGTCATATCTTCAACTTAACTGTGAGAGGGGGGCGTGGAGGTGCCCCGTTTGCAAGTAAGATACATTACATTACAGAACCGGATATATATACATACATATATACAGTATTACAAGAACAAATACGGAAAACCACCTAGCTTTAGTTTCCAGAGTTCCTAATATAAAGTGTGTAGTTGTAGTAGGCTATAATGGAATGTAACCTGCTATTTAACCCAGACATACGGATATGAATAGGACGAGTAGGATTTAACATACAACCCAAAAGTGTAGATATATTTCCAGAGAGAGAGAGTTTATAGTTTTTTGTGGGGGATATATGTATAGGAGTATTATTATTCACGGAGGAATACTTACAATGTAAATATAACTGTGAAGGGAAAAGACGTTGTAAGTAGGAAGTACATCCTACAGCACCTTCGTTCACAGTTTTGCTAGTCTCGGTTTGACTAGTATATAAATACCGTAGACAAGGAAGGAGACGGGAACATATTACGTAATACGCGATGGGATGAATCCTATATGCCTCGTAGGTAGTAGGTATTGGTGTAATGTGAAAGTATATTATACATAGTGTATGCATTAGTTGTGTAGGAAGTATATATTTACTTGGCACTACACTAGCTGTATATGTGCACAGACTACAGATAAAATATATCATATATGAAGAAAGGAAGGAATACTGTGTTTAATATTATATGGAGTAAGTAGGAGCGGATATTGTTGTACTAGTATCTGTGTATTAAGTATTAGCGAATGTGGTATACTGTAATGGGATGGATAGACAATATTATTATGTTTATTATTCTGTGTGTATGCCACTATGTAGAATTTGAATCCTTATGTTTGTGGAATATTATAGAATAGGTAGTATGTATATAGGAATGGGGATGAGATAGAAAAGTAAAGCGGAGAAGCTAGTACTACTAGACTGTAGTGTGTACAGTACGTGCCCGCTGGTTGTGTGACTGACAATAAGTATTCAAAGAGTTTAGAGAGAAAGTGGTACGAACTATAATAATATAGGGATAGACATTAATAGGAAAGCTAAAGAAAGGATGAGTATATTTTGCAGTGTGTTTGTGTATAGGGACAGGGAGAAAGAGAGATAGATGGGTGGGATGAGTGGTCGTAGATGGATTGGGATAGAGATGTTTTATATGTGAAGAGGAAATAGAGAGAGAGAGAGATGACGACGACTGTAGGACTAGGAGTACTAGGAGGATGACGATGACTGTAGCTGTAGTATGTGTGGTGGTGCTTACACTTTAGACTTTTACACTCCCCATTTGTTCTTATGGCTAAATTCCTGGGAGACTGTAAATTCTCATGTTTTATTTACAGCAAACCGGCACAGTTGGAGGGTCTAGAGGTGGATCAGTACATCTGGAGCATCCTCAACGCCCTCGCAACCGGCGAAGCCGAAGAAGTCACTATCGACTCGGCCGCTAACTGGAGACCTTCCAAAAACGTTCCAGGCTTTAAGGTGACTGCATTGTCTTTAAGTCAATTCTTGTAATGATTCGCAGTATGTTGTGTTTGTGTGTGATGTCATTGTGAGGGAGTAATAAGGGGATGTGTATGTGGGATGACATGAAAAATTAGACGTATTTGCTAGTATTGCTGTCAAAGTATATTATTATAGAGCTTTTTGTATGGAAGGTATGTCTAGTAATGCTGGTACAAAAGCTATAGAGTCAGCTAGCTCGACCTTAAATGAATTTCGATGAGAATATGCGTAGAAAATACTGAAATTCTATTTTTGTACATTTGAGCAGATGGAGCCAATCGATGAACCAAGTGAGCCGTGCAGTGCCAAAAAGAAATCTTCATCCTCCGCCAGTCCGAATCTTCCCCCTTCGTGGGACTCTTCGGTGATGAGTCCCTTTGCTCCCGATATGAACAGTATCGCCTCCGGCTCTTACATGCAAAATTATAATAGATCCTCTTCCTTTGATATCAATCCTGAAGTACTTGGCGGACCTCTGAGTCAATTAGCCGACTCGGTCAACTCCCTCGATCCTCTTAGTTCCATAGAAAAGACGATAAATGAGCAGGTGGGAATGCCAGGGCCGCCTCATCTTCGAGACGGCGGCCCCAACAGCAACAGCAACAACCCCAGCAATCCCTCTAACAATAACAGCAACAACAATACGAACAGCAACAATTCCCAACAGCAGCAACAACAACAACAGCCACACACGCCCCTCACGGGCCCCAACACTCCTCACACACCCCACACACCTGGACAGGCTCACACGCCTGGATACTGTGGTCCTCCTAGTGTGGGATGCCATCCGAATTCCAATTGCTCTGATGTTATTCCGGATGTTAGTGAACTCCCGTCAGATTTGAATTTTGACCCAGAGGCTGTGATCAACGGGGAAGGGGCTGGAAACGAGTCTCTCAATGTAAACAAACTCCCATATTTTATTCCTTCGGAAGATTCATTACAATTAAATCAACTTTATACACAAAACATTAAATTAAAGGCAAATCAAGATCAAGGTGTTATAACCATCCCCTGAGGGGATTTGTTTATACCACCTTGAGAAAACTAGAATAAACATTCTAGGCGATTTGATAAAACAAAATTAAAAGTATTCAATTATTAGAAAGTAATATTATTAGGAAGTAATAATGTAAAGCATGGCAATTTCATATAGTGTGAATGAAGCATTGATAAATAATGTGTATGATTTAATTTTTTGCAGCTGCTACCGGACAGCGGAGTTGACCCAATGGAGCTACTATCGTATTTAGAGCCGAGTGGTCTTGCCACCCCGCCCAGCAGTGGCGAAAGCAACAATTCCAACTTGAACTCAACAACGCCATTAGGAGCGTCCGCTTCAGATGATCTCTTGTCGTTGTTCGACTAAAAGCTACAACAACTTCAAACCAACCAACACAAATCTCTTACAAATTTTTGCTAAATGTAGAGCTGTATACATGTTGTGTAAGTTTACATTGTATAAAGTCTGTACCTGTTTTTGTTCTATTTCGAATATAAAAATAGTAATAAACGTAAACGTACATACATATTATACATATTATACATATACAATACATACCTAATAATGATAAGAGTGTAGAATTACAATACATACCTAATAATATTATTATTATTACAATTACAATTACAATTACTACTATACATACATTACATATACCTGTAAACTACTACTAAATCTACATACCTATGAAATATACTGCGACATACATAAAATACCTATCTACTACCTACACAACATATTATTACTATGTAACCTAAACCATATAGCCTAAACGTAATAAAAATGTAACAAGTAAAAGCGTACACTACTAAAAATACTACTAAACTACTATTACGTCTACAATATGATAGTACTATGCTACTAAACTACTACAGAGATACGCGAATGAATATAGTAGCGTATAAAATACTACACATACATACATACTAAAACTAATAAGTACATATACATAAACTACGTAGTATTATCTCATAATAAAATGTATTGTAATAAATTATGCAGTAATAGGATAGGTTAAGTATACATAGGACGATACTATTCTAAGGTAATAATTATTGTATGCATGCTAATTACTATTATACCCTTTGAGGATTCCTATTTCAAGTAACTCAGGAATCTCGCACCTTGTGTAGACACGGATGCAATTTATGGACCTCTATTAAGTGATATTTAAATAAATTATTATCTGTGCAAAAATTAATCACAAATTCAAGAAATGTCTTCATTATTTCACTCATTTTCCTTCTAGTTCACCATTCATCCAATCGGCCACGCATATTATACGCATACCTTGAAGCCTACATGTCTAAACTACTATTATTCTCGTATACGGTACTTCAGTACTGATAGAATCATTAAAAACTTTCATTTTACAATCTAATCTCGTAGGAAATTGAGTTTGATGATTAAAAACAGTTTCTAGTAGCCATAAGTGCTCTCCTAATCTCAAAAGATATTCATTCTACATTAAATCTGCACTATTGTCATTATTATGTAAAATTGAGCGTGCATTCATTATAGATTTGAGTGAACTACAATCTCATAATAGTCATCATCATAATCATAATCATTGCATTGGACGGGTAATGTAACACAAAGCCCACCTGTTGCTTTCCATTTCAATGGAATTGAACTCAAAGTTCTGCTTCTAGTATTCTACATAGAGTGATTCGTTCGAGGAGTTCGATTCAATAATTGTAATACACAGCACAGTATAAAATAAACATTGTTAAAAAAGTAAAGTACTGCTTCACTTACAAATGCATGTTTCATTACATGGACATGGGGGTTGCCTGCTTACATTACAGACTGGTTGAGATTCCTAGTTAGTATGTCAATGTAGGTATAAATTGTGTAGCAGGTATGGTATAAATGTGGCGGGAGTGATTCCTCCCAGTCTCAACTCACCTCTTTATCTGTACAAGTACTACTATTACTACACTGTACAGTGTAGCTGTAGCCTTAACTGAACAAAAACACACAACAATATGAGACGGCAAGTTTTGTGTGTTGTTATAATATAATGGTATAAGTTCACAATAATGTGAATGTGAATATGACTGCACCAACAACATCACCAACACGGTTTATACAATACAACGGCTACTGCAACATGGACGAACTAATAAAAGTTGGGTTGTACTGCATGTGGATCACTGTGTGCTTTGTGTCTCGCAGTGGCTACGACGCTTACAAGTTTCAACAACGACCACGACCACCGTACGTTCATAGATACACGTTTTGTACACACACACAATACAATATGACTCGTCTCATGTACAAGTCTCAAGTTGAACAAGCGACGATGAGCCTTGTCCGCTTTCAGTTTGGTGAAAGCCTTTGATCGTGCAGGACGAGAGGGTGTCTTCTTCAAACCATTTTATTCTGACGCTTTATACTTACACCTATTTATTACTCAAAGAGTGAAGTACAAATTCATTTAGAAGATTCAAATCCGGAAGATTATTACTAATATTCTCTTTAGTGTTTTTTACAAACATTTTTTATATTAGCTAAACCTTATTTATTACACAGATGCATTTTCGGTGAAAAAACGTATTTTTGTTACATAAAAAGTTTGTACATGATAAGAGTATTAGAGCGTGAGACAATTGTTCATTGATTGTATTGCCTGAATAGAAAGAATTGAATAAAGATTTATTGTGAGTACACATTGTGGGCATTTTGTGCTTGTATAAAAGTCATTGTGGAAAGAGATGATGATTTGTGGTTGAAAAAATAGTTTTTCGCGTGTAAAATTGATAATTGTGTCACCAAGTGTGTGAGTACAAGTAATTATTGGTGAGGAGATATATTGATTTTTCTTGTGTGAAAAGTTTTGTGTTCAGTTCGGTCTCATACTGCTATGTGACAGTTTCCACATATATTTTTTGTTGTAAGGGTACACAGAGCGGAAAATTGGATAGCTCGGCTTGGATTAAAAGGATAATAGAGGAAAACCACAGGACGAAAGTAACTGTAAGTACAAAGCATCAAAGTTGATTTGAGTGCGACCTGACCTTTTCTTTTGTGTTTTGCATTAATGTGGCAGTGTTTATGGCGGATGATAGGATGTGACATGGCATTATGATATAATAATCGTATTAATAGGCTAAACTCGGGTTAACTTGCATTAACTTAGTAATGTTACGTTGAGGTAACTTACTAAGAGAGTAGCACATGCACACATTACATTATAATATGTACATACTCAAGCACATAGCATAGGGATACACTATTTATTCTTTAGTACCTACTACAGTATACCTACTCGGCTATTTCTTGTGTCTTTATTATTGTTAGTAGTTTTATATAATATATTTAAATATTATGCATTGCAATTTTAACAAGCTTGTGTGTACATACATACAGCATGCATAGATAGTTTGTATGTGATTGACATAAGGAGAACTGTACCTGTACTTAATAACAAATATCATTATCGCTATTAGCGTTATAAACAAAGTAGAGGAAGAAGTCTTCCTTCTCCCGGTACAGTTTGGTGTGTACATGGTGCACGACATGTTGTTGTAATTACTGCCGGAGCTATGGTATAAGACTACATACATCTAGGTATGTGTTTATGCATTCATTCACTCTGTTGTTGAGTATGAATGTGTTTTCCATATATGTAACTTGATAAGGTTTGACTTGGTTAATTTCAGTTTGTTATGCTATAAAAGACCTACAGAGGAAACGACAGTCCGAACCAGTGCAATAAACCAGGTGGTACTAGTTATATAATGTAGACTTGCACTTTGTGAGATGTACAGTTTCAGTGTTTTATGTGTGTAGTGTCTTTGGATTATTGTATAGGTAGGTAGGTTGTAGGTAGATTTACACAATGATTCAATGCATTACACTTGTTACGACTCAAATGGCTGTATACATATTTACAACAACTAAAAATCTTTTAATTCTTTTATTCTGCTACTTAACAGCTCAACTGCTAATAGTGTTCTAATGGGCACTACGTGTTCATAATGTTTCTGTTTCCATAATACAGTTGTGTTTTTATATAATAGGACAAATTAAAATTGTATAGAGGTTTCCGTAAGGAATAATCAGGATTGTTAGGTTTAACAATTTTATTATGTTGTAATAATATAAGTACGTGTGTTTGTACTTTACGTACCCTCGATTATATTGTACTGCTTTATAATATGGATGTAATTCTGTAGTCATAGTTTACCAAAGGGTGAGTATGCACATTAACACCTGGAAAAGGGTTAACGAATGCTAGGTAATGTTAATTTTGTGTATAAAAGTAAGGGTACATGATGATGGCCCGGCAAACAAACATGCTCACATAGTGCTCACAAGTTACTCAGTACTTTTTACTTACTTAGAAGGTAAGTAAAAAGTCATGTACGAGTGTGAGTGTTTGTGTGTAATTTGTTTCTTTGGTGTATGTTTACATTGAGGAATATGTAGGTAAGGATTTAAAAGAGTTAGAAGGTAATAATATTGTAACGGTTATGCAGGACGTTAATAATGTTGCTTTATAATAGTTCATAGTTACTTATGAGACTACAAGACATATTCAAGTAGTATATGTAGTTATTAGGATGTACAAAAACATTAGGTGGGTAGAGTAACCACATTACCACGTCCTACACAATGCGGGTCGATTTACGTGCTTATGGATAACTCTGTGTGATAAACACACATTTAACAAAGAGAAAAATACATTAATGCTTCCCCTACATGAACATCGTTTTAATTTATGGAATTTTTCATGTCATATGAGCTTTTCTTGAGATGTCTCCTGTTTATGTTTAGAATGGGAAATTAATGCAATACAAGTCACCTTAATATTATTAGTAGGTACTTGAGCATTTTGGTAGCATCCATCCAAAATTAATGAATCAAAGCAAACATCATTTGATATAACTTGTATGTATTAAAATATTAACAAAGTTTACCCCCTGTATTATTTACCTAAACAATATACGACAAGATGTAATATCTGCATTATTCTTCTAATCAATAACTTGAAATGACGAAAAATCATATTAAAAGGATCAAAATTACTCACAATCAGATGGTTTACGATACGAGCGAATCGTGTAACTGCATAGATCTACTTATAAGGTTTTAAGGGAGTCAGCGTAGGTAAGGGAGACTTAAGATCATTTGTACTTATGTCTGTCAAGACATACAAGAAAAAATACTACCAAGAGAAAATGATATAAAACACAGGATGACAGTTTTCAGTTGCTTATATTTTAACTGAATCAATTCCACTATATATCAAGTATTAATCACATTCGTTTTTTGAGTATCAACCATTGAAGTTCATGGATTGTTTTTTTGAGCAAAAAGGATCTAGAAAATAAGCTATACCTAAGTAAGTAGGTTTTAGATGACTAAAACTACGTACATTTGTAAGAGTAATGATTTTTTAAGCCAATTAAAATCATGTTTGGCATTGTTTGCATGGTTTATGACAGTAAACTGCAATTAATAAATGACAAGAGTAAGACGACGCTGTCAAAGCGACTTGATGTATTAGCGTAGCAGTGGAGTTGTGTGCCAAAATATAAAGCACTAATGGACTGAGTATCTGTGTGTAGGTATAAGTCTAACAAACGGAAAATGCGTAGAGGCAGTACAAATAAGAGATAGATAGATCTGATGTAGATTTGTATAGAGATTATATAAAATATGTGTTGAGGTATGATAGGTATGTATTAAGTAAAGAGTGGTATAAAGAATTGAGGGTATGAATGAACATACCGGAGGCAGTAGGCCAGTCAAACCAAACCAAGACAACTTAGCACAGCCAAAAAGACGAATAGATGAGATCAGATGAGATGAGTCTCTCAATCTTGTTCGTCATACTAAAAAGACGAGACGAGAGCAAGGAGAAGAGCCACAATTTACACACAACTCTTCGTCTTCTCCTAATACAAGAGTCTCTTATATTCTTGATCGTCAACAAACGAGATTCGCCCGCCTCGAATGTTCCGTTAGTTGAATGAATGAGTGAGAATGAGACAAGCAAAAAGTCATTTGCAGCTAAGAAAGGCAAAATTTTCCCATTTGGTTTTGTAATAGTCGTAATAGTAATAATAGTGCCAGGATGATGACAATTAATACGCTCTCGGGTAATATAAAAATAATTGCCTTGATTATTCCAACACTATTCTCTCCACACTTTTACTGCGCTGTACATTACATGCAAAAGTATAATGTGTAATATTGTCTATACACATATTGTAACTAAAGAGGTAAGCAAGACAAATGGAATATAATGTAGTACGTAGGTATATTGTTGAATAGATTCTTTCTGTATAGGTATGCACTAATACTACATAGTTAGTAATATGTAATTTGGCTGAGTGTTTCATCCTAGTGACTTCCTTAACTCTTCTTCTTCGTCAGTTCTTTTTTTGCCCCTACCCTAGACCTATGCGAAATATTCGTTCGACTGTCTGTGTCTGTGCCATGCCTTTCTATTGTTAAGAGTGATTAATTTCATTGTAATCTCACGTAGTACATTTCATCTGATGAGATCATATCAATCTCTTGTCACGTCGCGTCGAGTCTTCTTTAGTAGTAGGTAGTGCCATTATATACATTACACTACTAGTATATACCTAATTTAGATTATACTAATGATATTAGTCTATCACTACTCCTCTTTACTTCTTCATTCAGGTGTAATTCGGCTTCACATCATGCTATAACACCATTTCTAACTCCTACCTTTATTTATACCATAATTTAACACAAGAAAATGTTCAAAGAACTAATGATCATATTAAATGTTAAATAAGACCATGAAATTCAGTTAACAAAAATTGTCTGTTCAAATAAAGTTTACTTTATCGTAACCAAAGAAGTTAAAAGATACCTGTTAAGAAGGAATAAGAAATAATTGTTTGAAGTTCAAAATACTTGAAACGACGGGTATTTAGAGATTTGTTATGATTTTGTTTGACATTTATTTATTTAGTAATGTGATATTTTTTGACAATGACAGAGATGAAATGAGAACACGAAAGAGGGGACGACTCACAGTGGGGCTTCTACTCGCACTGTTACAATTAATATCAGCCTCATCTTCCTCATCCACCGATGAGCAGGAAGACAGTTCTACGGACATTCCAATACCAACCCCTACCAGTCCTACAAGTAAGTCAAGGCTATTTATTTTCATACGTAGCTTACCTTAATAAAATCCAGGACGTTTATTTTTAGACTTTACAGACGGATATGCTACAATTATTGATAAAGATAATTGAACAACATTATTAGAGTGCATGCACAGTATACAACATTTAAAGAGGACAAAGCATTTTTGTATTGTCGTATTGTGTACATACACCTTTACTTTGTTTGTTATTTGTTATTTATGGACGAAAGGTCTCTTTAAGTTTGTATTTACTAATAAATGTAGGTACCTACTACTTACCTACGAATGTAGGCAAGGTAAGTAAAATCAAATGAGAGGGTTTTGGTAAATATTGTTCATTCTAGTCTGTGTCTGCGTGGGTCTTTTATGACAAAGGGTACATTCACACAATGCACAACAACACTTGGTGGTATTCTCATCTAAACTTCAGAGAAACTCTCATCTAATACTCCTACGTTTGCTCCTACGAATTCAAGAGAGCCATTTAAATATTTAGTATTATGTACAATATGAGAGCATCTTGTTATAAGCTCGTTGAGAATGAGTTGCTGTTATTTAGGTGAAATCACGTTTATTTTCAAACACAGCAGAGTACAGACGCATGACTGATTAGTTTCTCTTCATGTTTCTTTCCATTTCGAAATTATTCAAGCATAGTATAGAATAAGCATTAGGTATAGAGTATAGAACGGGAAAGAAACACAGGAACAGAAATGCACTTTTGCCCTTCACCCGCCCACAGTTACGCGTAGCAAATTGTCTTCTACTTTAATATACCTAGGTAGTGAAACCGTAGAATAATTACAGTACACAGCGAATTTATATCCTCAGTAAATAAACAGTATAAACTTAATTTTACAATGTATGCAAACGTTTCTTTAATTACAGTACCTACGTAGTTTTTACAACAAATAATAAAATGAAGTGTATAAACATAAACAGTAGAATAGAGCTAATATAAAACATAAATGCAGTGTGTGAGAAATTGTAAAAATCTGAAAAGAAACCGTAGCCTTCTAATAAGCAAAGAATTTTTCTGTGACATTTTTAAAAAAGTGTTTGTGTTTGATAGTCTCACTCAATCATGCCTCTCTCTTGAAGAAAAATCTTTATCGTATCACTCGGCACTCCCAAGCTGAGAGTCAACAATTTTCCTTCGTTTTTATGCACAGTGTGTATTTGTATGTGTCTAGGTAGGTATTAGATATGTAGTGTAGGCACACTACATTTAACGACAAGTCTGAATGAAACAAGCGTTAGTTGTGTAGCAGTCATGCAATAATTTTTTTCACATTTTCACACAAGACATTATGCATTGTCTCATATCATGTTTGCTTATCAATTATTGTACCTATACAGTAGAAAAGGTTATTCATTTCATTGCTGCTATTATTCACTGACTGCACTGTAAGTATTTTACTTGAGTGTAAAATGTTGTATGTGTGTTATACATAGTACAAGACTTACACAAAGTGTAGTAGGTTAGTATCATTTGCCGTAAGAGAGCTAGAACAATATTTTTGCTGTGCTATTACTATTACACTCATTGTTGTATTATTGTTGTGGTTAGCGATAAAAGTCTAATTGAAGGTGAGAAAGAAGTACTGTAAGAATATTCAGAACTTGCTACTTGTTTTATTATTTATCTTGGAATTAGAGAAGTTATTTGTGTAAAATAAACGATATGCGTGTAACGTACAAGCACATGCACAATTATACCATACATCAACATTCAAAACTCAAGAAGACACTCTAAAAGAAGGATAATGACGTTGGTGATGTATTTATATGGGATAGAGGCTGAATGATGGTACAAATGATTAGTTTATAAACGTGTACTTGTAAAAGGGTCACTGTGTACATCACTACCTACTAAATGCTGTAAAACAAAGACAAGTCGTGTCACTCGGCAAAACAAATTCACAATTTGCAATTACAAATGTGAATTTTATTTAATAACTCATTTACATCGTCCTTAAAAGCTAAATCGTGAAAATATCCTTTGCTGAGATATTGGTTGGATGAGTTGACAGAGTTTTTACTGCAATAGAATGTATTATTTATTGCCACAAAAGCATTGGAAAATTTTATGACACATATAAATGCATGGGAATGCAAATCAATGCTGTCCTATAAGAATCCCATTGAATTCCAACAAGTAAATCAAATACTTACAAACAGAGTACCTTCAGTTTACCTTTAGTGTAGCACATTTAAGTGTAAACATAGCAAATGCGTAGGTAAACTCAAGTAAACGAATGAATACAAGTCATAATTTAAGTTAAGTTTGCTTTTTCTCGTCTGCCCTGGCCTAGCCTGTTGGAATTATTATTATTTATTATGTTGAAATTCCCTTTCTTATTTCTTTTTTGTTCTCACGATCTGATTGAGTCAATCGTGGAATACAGTACTGTACGTAGTTGTCATCGTGTTGTATTATGTGTACATCAGGATTACATGGAACATTACATGCATTGACTTAATAAATTATACGTTTGTGCAAATACTAAACTTTTCTTATGAAAATTTAACACTGTTGTATAATAGTAACCAATATAAGAGTCTATCTCGCTATATATCTCGGTTTTAATGATATTGTATATACCTACATAGCAAGTCAATGTAAAATACGTAATAAGTTGATTTGATAAGATAACTAGGCCTGACACTGCTATACAATGCTGCTGTTGTGAGGGTTGAAAATGAGTGGACAAGCCTTAAGTTTTGTATGTATGTACAATAGTATTGGTTCATTGTACCGTATGTTGTTGTTGGCTGATTGAACAGTAGTAGTGGTAGTAGTATGTTAAAAATGCTGTAGAATTTTACCTTAAATTTTTCTACCATCTTCTCAACACGCTACATCAAAACAAATTAAATGTGAAAAGAAATTCAGAAAAACAACAATGCGAAATGACATAATCACTTTGGAGGCACATTGGGCATTTTAATTTGAAAATGGGCTACATTGGTTGTATATTATGTGGCACTTATGCCATTAGTATTAGTTACACATTATATAGGTACATGTTAATACATTGTGCACACACAGGTGTTGTGTAGGGCCAACGGGCAGGACAACATGAGGGCCATACCAGGATAAGGCTCGGCAAAAGTGTGACAATAGCCTAGAAGGCATTTCTGGCTTGTACTTACACTTCTTATAAAATATATGTATGTAATACATGTGTCTAATATATTCTCTCCTCACAGGCAGTGTTAGTATTAGATTTGAAAGAGCCCAAGTGCCACGCACACCTACAAAAGCCATGTTAGTACCAACGAAACTAAGGAAGGAATGGAAAATACATCAAGGAGTAGTAAATCCCGTTAGATTTTCTTGAAGCCAATAATGCAATACATTATTATACATACGTAGAAAGAACCACAACTCCAACTTACTACTTAAGTCATAATACTTACTTAAAAGCAAACGTGCAAACCGGCTCGGACATAAACTCTCCTTACGTACGTACTGTATACGTTGACTATAATGAACCCAATACTTACTTACACATTCATTTCATACACACAAAACGAACTTTACGAACGAATTGAAAATACTAGGTGCTTTGACTACACCATTGCATTGCTGTTGTGGTACATTACATACTTATACCTACATAAACCGGCTGGCTTGGCTTGGTCCTAATAATCCTCTCTACTTATATACTTTATACACATTCAATTTGCATTTAGTAGCAATAAGTGAGTAATAGTTATAAGTACAATGCACGTTTTTACGTATAATGTACATAAGCACACACTAGTGCTCGTTTCTTCTTCCAAGTGTGTCAACTTCTACTTCTACAACTACTACTATTGAATAATAACAATAGCTGGATGATAGTGCATGTGATGGTACACTAATGTATGTGCAACGTGCAACTATTTCTTGCAAACATTATATACATGTACTATAGTATGAAATTATTATGTTGGCTGAATGCTGAAGACGAGTCGAGCTTTAGGTAGTTTGTCCGGTGTGTAGAGTATAGTGTGTATCACTTTGTAACAATAACTATACACACAAACATATTACTAAATCCCGTGCATTACTAATATGTTAATAATGTAATACCTCTAGTGTATAATATCTGTGTACTACCATGGCGTTTACACACAAATAATGTAATAGTACACTACGTAAAGTACAGACTGAAGGGACTGGTTGCTGGTAAGTTGTTTGTATGCAACAAGATACGTTTTCAATGTATAGTGCAATGTAATGTGTGTAATGTAATATATAGGTAGGTAGGTAGCTACATAATAATGTAATGGTAAAAGTCAATGTCATAAATCGTGCATAAATATGTAGTACAAGCTGAGGAGAGTCTTATATTTAATGACAGTGCTACATTCGCACTTATTTGCCAGATAGGCATGAAAGAGACATAGACACAGAGGTATGTGTATGTGTGTCTTTATGTACACAAGGAGTGCGAGAGAGAGAATCAGAAAGAAAGGCAGATTCGTTTCACGATGTCAGTGAAGCCACCGAACGTGTTGTTTTAGATTCAGAGTCAAGTGAGCAGTTGTTGTGGGGTGGCCCACCTTAATACTTCACTTTGTTTAGGTCAATGGTTAGATCTGGCGTTACCTCATCGGCTAAACATTTAAACATGTTATCAACAGATCCACAAACAAAGTCTTTTACATTTTATAGTCAATTCACATTTTCTAAGTACTCGTAGGGTGGTTGATGGTGAAGGTATAATAGAGAGGTAGTGCTATACAACACATTATGTGGTATTATAGAGAATGTGTGCGAATTTTTAGTTGTAGTGTTGTATTAGAGATGAGTTAAGGTAGAGGTATAGGTAGGAGTTAATCTAGGTAATATGTTTTGTAATGTGATGTGTGTCTTAGAGTGTATTCTTATACAGAGATAACACATACGAGCAATACATGTAACCTACTGACATTCTATTACACAATCCAATTAATTATTATGCGATTTGATTAGAATTAAATTTTTCATGATGGATTGGCTTTTGGAATTTCTAATCTAAATATCATTTACCTACATTCATTTACATTTGCGAATTAGCCTTGTTCGGAATAGCTGGTATTCTGTAATACCTGTTTGTATTATACTTGTGTATACACATGTCTAGTGTGTATATATAGAGTGAATACAATAAACGTATTATTACGTAGTAACTGTAGCATGTAATAAAAATACATTACTTTTCTATTCAATTACTTTACTAGGTCGTAATTTAATAAATACTTACATAGGTATGGCCAAGCCCGATATGTCGATGTTCGGAAATGCTCAAGGAATTCAATTACGTACAATAGGATTTATTTTTTTTGTTTAGTCGTAGAGCTGTCATTTGTAAAGCAAAATATTATGAAGGTCTAGGCTTATCAATTGATTTACATCAGATTGCATCAGAAAACTATACGATGAATGTATAATGCTCAGGGGTTTCATTACTACAAATAGTACAATAGGATGATAATGCTAAATGTTGTAATAATATGGACATACCTATATGGTATTATTAGTGGTAGGTATATTATTATTAGCAAAGCACTTACATACCTTATATGTAAGGTGTGTCGCATGAGTGTGTAAAAGCAGAATGTACAGCTATTTGCAAACGAACAACACAAATTTTTGATTTAAGATGCGATAGGTAGGATAATAATATTTATAGGATAGGTGTACCTGTATGGGAATATAGAAATATTAAAGAGAGATGTTTATAGCGATTATGTTATAGAAGGGCATGACTGACATTATGACAGTGGAGCGAGACAGTATTGGAGTTTGTGTGTTGTTCATTCATGATGTATTTGTAATATGCATTTTGTTTTATGATGTGTATGTGTGTAGTTAATGATGACTGTGATGGAGGTGGTAGTGGCGTGGAGTCTATTGTCTATTTCATTAGTGGATATGTAAAACAGTGTGAGATGTGTGATGTGTCTAGTTGAGTACGGTGGAAGTTGGCACTGTCTAAAAATAGATTAGCTCTACTAGGTACAGTTAGAGCTAGACTTACATGTGAATACTAATACTGCTATTACGATCTCTATTGAAAATGGGGTCAGTCAGCAACGAATTGAGTTTTTATATTTATTTTCCGTTTCAATTAGGAGTCCTAATATACTCATTCGGTCGTAAATTCATTTCCATTGCTTTATGCGTCCGTAAATTGTATAGCAATTTACATGCATAGGTACCTATGGCTGCTTACAGTGTATTGCTCACTAATTGAGAATGTAAGTCAACGGGTAAAGTAACCTGCTCGAATATTTTTGATGTATTTTTGAAACTACTGAATAAAGGGAATGTATTCTACCTATGTAGATGTGTCATGTTAGTTTAACCTGTAAGTGCTATAAAATAAATATAGGTACTTAGTACATACATACATGCAATTAGTGGTTTGGAGAATTATAATTTATAATATAATGGCAACTAGGTAGGTATGTAAACTGCTACTACAATCTAGATGACTTTAGCTCATAAATCATAGTAGTAGGAGTAGGTAGCAGTGTGTTGTAGAGAAAAAGAGTTGAAATTCTAATAAAACTTTGTTGTGTTTATAACAGGACGTGGATTTACCTCTAGGGTGCGTATTTTTTATTGTTTTTTACAACTCTGTGTGATGAATAGCTTTTCTGAAATGATTTGTTGACTAGGCTTAGGGTTTTATTAGGACTTAGGTATGTTGTTAGTGGTGTATTAAATCTTGTGCTTGCATTCTACTAGCAGTACATTTTGCATTTGTGTGTGTGTTAATTTTATGGTTGAAATAAAATAAATACATCAAACATAGAATTGTGTGGTGTTTTCTGCTGAGTAATGAATCATTGGCCTCTAAACGACAGAAAAACAACAAAAACGGAGGGACTACGATGTGTATGGAGTGGACTAGATTGGCTATAGAGACGCAACACAGGGATGAGAGGAGCATCGTCCATCAAAGAGATTTGCAACGAGATAATATGTCCAAACTATAAATAATGAGTGCCCTTTGACAAAGCAAATTCCATGACTGATCATAGGAGATTGCCATCGCTTTGGCTCTCTATTCTCGTACCAGTAGTGTGTAGCATCCATACACACATTGGAATACAAATACTATATGTTGTCCTTATACACATACAGTTTTCGTGTTATTTTTATTTTTATATGTGAATGCGGAAAATGATCTTGAATAGACATTTTTTATAGTTTTTTGCTATGTGTCTCTTCTGCTTTAGAGCAAACGAGCAACTTCTACTGCATTACAGTACGAAGTTTACTGCAGGACGATCACTGTACAAGAATACACAAAGTTATTACCCATTGCACTGCATTTATTGTAGCTGGGACTACGTTTAAAGTACGAAACAAAACATAGGGATTGAATTTTTGGTCGACTTCCTTTTCAGAGAAATAAATATATTTCCAAAAGACAGGAAAGCCAACTTCCTCTCTTTTGTGCGAAAAATGAAGCTCACTCTTTGTTGCTTGAGTTTTCTTCTATGAAATTATTATACGACGAGATGATGGTGATGATGATGATTGTAATCAGGAGCAGCTACTATTAAATATACCTATACATAAAATAAAAAGGTGTAATTTAATAATATATCTACTCCATGTACCAACCAGACACATTCAGATACATTTATGACTAACTAAAGTGTATAGGTATGTATTACGTGTAAGCAAGGATGATGAGTATTTCGCCAGCTTTTTGCAATGAATGTTCAAGGATTTAATAATATCATTATTTTGATGATTTAAGTTAATAAATAGTTTTGTGTGAGAGTAATTTCATATAATGTACTAGTGTGCATAGATGTGTACTTTAGCTTGTCTTTTTATGATTAATTATACTTACTAGTTGCTATACACCTTTAGTAATACGCAAGTATTTCGCATAAAATACATTATATACGCAGTTGGAACCAGGTTGCAAAGATATGATGAAAATTTTTGTCGTGCAGAGTAAATTCTACAGTTTCATGCATACACTTAATGTTATTATTCACACAGTGTAATAAATAAATACTGCATGAGTATTGAGAGAGAGAGAGGTATCTTTAAAGTATCGGTATATGTATTCAGTGTTTTCAATGTAGTTATTGTTTGTTTGTAATAACTTTTTGGGGTTTTTGATGAGCATTGAAATGAATAGAGAGTCGAAATGTGCATGACTCAATGCTAATAATTTTATTCTCCTAACCAATACCATAGAACAAGTGTTAAAATGAGTCGTACATGATTTGAATGTATACTGGGTAGAGTATAGATACTTTTCAAATGGAAAGAGAAAATAAATTAAAATCATGATGTGCTTATTTGCATGGTGTCTCCCATAATTTTTGGCTAAGACAAGAGGCTCAAGATACTATGCGATTAGAAAATGAGTTTGGGTCACTTATTTGCATTGCAAAATGAATATGCGTGAATAGTTATTACGGTCTTTGTCTCACAAATTGCTTTGTTTCAATTTTAGATTTGTGCCGATTGGAGAATGGATTGTCGAGTATCATTGTAGACATCGAAGAAAGTGTTGGAGATGGTAAGCAACAGCTTTTTCAAAACTTTTTCAAAGCTTTTCAATTATATTTGCTTACTTAAACCAATACAATGTTTTCTAACCTAGTATGAAACATATCTGCAATTACAAATTTACGAATTTTAAAATTTTGCTTTGTATAAATAAATTGCAACGCATAAACGAGTAGAAATGTGGAGAAACAAAATAAAACAAAATCCTATTGAAATTCTACTATGTAGGTATTACGATTTTGCATGCTAGAGTACGATGCAAAAGTTTCGTGTTTTGCAATTAGAGTCAGTTATGAAAAATGAAGGGCAAAGAAAAAGGTTAAAAGAGAAAAACAGGAAAAATTGGCGATAAAAACTTGTTTTTGTTTGTTGTTTGTATATTTTTCTTCGAAGAAAATCCGTAGTAGTAGAATGGAATACGATTGTAGTTTGTTCTTATAAAGGCATCGATCGAGAGCGAGTAAAAATTGTAAAAGTGATTGTTGCTTTGACAAGTTTTTCTGCAATTGACATTAACATTTACTC
>JAQFYB010000560.1:0-49873 GCA_034694085.1 Pogonognathellus longicornis
ATAAAAACACTTTGACCGGGCAATGTTTGACCCCATGCCATTCTGACACTAAAATTTTGGTGAACTTTATATTCATCACAACCAGTAGGCAATGTACTGAATTACCATTATACAAAATTTCATTCCTATCTGTGGAAACATGGAAACTCTCGTAGCGCACGTCAAAAGCCCATCTCACTAATCGGTCGACATACGTACTAGTACAATGCATGCTTTAGGCCCATTTATGTTTAACTGTTGTACATGTGCATATTATAAGTACTTCCCGTCCATGCACTTACAAAAACTAAATTTATAACACACTCCAGTTTATTTGTATAGCATATAGCGTTCCTCCCCTATCTTATCTGTGATCAAAAATGTTAATTTTAACAGATGTAAATATGTGCAGACTGCAGTAAGCTGATATTAAAAGTTTTCATTGAAAATACTCGCTCTGCAAAAGGCATTATTCATTATTTATACTCTATGAATTATCCTTTCAATGCACCATCATTATTGTCGTTGTCGGCAACTGCAACTGTGGTAGTTTATTTGTAGTGCCGGTTCAAGTTCCGTACGAATTCAATCGTTGTTGCAATCATTGACTAGGAGTTGTGACCATTTTCAACTTCGTGTCTGCATATAGAATCTGCCAACGACACAGACAAATACTTTTTCTTTTCATATATTTTAATACGGAAGTTGTGTCCTCGTTTCTCACTGTAAATGGCCATATATATTGCGATTTGTAAATGCAAGGTTGTTTAAAGGAAAACTGAGCATTCCCTTTTTTATAATACCTACAAGTGAGGATAATAAGCAGCCAATTTCACACACGTAAGACTGTAACTTTTATTGGCATATAATATATCTGCACCTAGAACAGATAATATTATTACATACTAGAACAATAAAGCTGTGCGATAGGTCAGACTAACACTAAACCATTGTACAGAATATTACAGATACTTAATGGGACCAGTCCCACCACAATCGATTAGGTAGTGAATCATCAGTGTATCAAAGTTTGTCGGATGATATTTGCGATTTTTGAACTTGCGAAAGCGTCCGTTTAAGTCGCATACTCTGAAAAGGCTCTACTTATTGTTAGTAAAATAGGGTCCCGTATGTAACAACCTGCAAAAAAGGTTAACCCCCTTTACTGCAGAACAGACGTGAGGTATGTGAATATCCGTTACTGTAAAAATAGGAAGTAGGTTCGTGTGTGTAGGTGGATTGAATACAAGCCTGTCAGGAACAGAACCAGACTAAAGCATACCATTTTATTACAGCATTACAAGGTAAAGTAGTAGCGATTCCTACGCATTCAATACACTTGTAATAATATTTGCTAAGTATATGTAGAATAATTTGGATATACCTTATTGGGTAAATTAATACATTGTTTTGTTATAATGAAGATACTGCACATTATCCACTTTTCATAAGAACGCATATTTTATACAGCATGCGAATGGGAAACTTTGTTGTGGACAGACAAGTGCGAATCATATCCTGTCTTTGTCAGTATAAAAAAATATTGCATAAGCTAACCAACAAGAACCTGGAGCACTTTCAGCGGATATCTACATCGTGACTATTTACTTATGTGTTAGTACAAGTGTATTGTTTTTGCATTTAAGAAGAATTATAGAATTATACAGTTATTGTTAACTCCTCGTTCGACATGTTTAATTCTACGTATGTTGCTAGTTGTTCTGTGGTTGACTTATGGTTGATTTTTTTTCAGAATAAGTTTGAATCAGTCAAATAACACTTCTATGTGTCTTGTATCACGTTTCCTTGAAATAAGTACTAAAGTCTTTACACTCACGATCAGTTACACATTCATACACAGGTTATAAATTACATACGTACTAAACTACTAACTAAATACGCGTACGTGTGAGACGGTTTAGCACGAAATTGTAAATGTTGCCTAAATATAATTTTATAAGAGGAAATCTGAGCTTTTATTCGGTCAATCGAATATCTGCTGTGAAAACTCATACACATTAAATAAATACAGTAATTTTTCAAGTTAACATTCTACAATTAAATATTAAAACCTTTTTCCGTCTTGGAGTTCAGTTTGTCCATTCTAGGTACATACTGTCTTTAATGTACATACCACTTTGTCTGTAAAACCTCTTGATAAGAAATAGTATTGTGATTCGTAATTAACTGTGGTTTTTGGAAATTTTTCAGATCCAAGCACACTACTATGAAGATATGGGAAGTAACATAGCGAGATGTGTCATCTTGTTAGGAATTCTTTCAATATTTCTAATCCAACAGATAGCTGGCAAAAAGGAATTCGATCAGCCATGTAAAAAGCATGAAGAGTGCGAAACGGGCGTTTGTGAAAATAAAGTTTGTCGATGTACCAATGTAAAACATAGAATTGTTCAATTTTATGACATCCGACATAAAAAATGTGTCAGTGCTGTTGGGAAAGCATGCACATTACCAACAGTAAATGATGGTCTCCCCCCTTACGAATGTGTGGAACATGCAGAATGTGCGCCAGATCATCACACACGTTTATCTCGAGAAATATTCGGTAATTATTTCAACCTTTAGTGTGTCAATATAATATTTCGTATGTATATGTGGCTTTGATGGATTGTTTTTTGTTTGTAATTTTAATTACTTTAACGTGCCAATCATGTAATTCATATATGAATTAAAATTCTTAATTGATCGATTCATAATTCTGAGCAGAATTATAATGGAAACTGATTAGTCCTTAAATACATATGATATACCCAGAGTGAAGTACACATACTTCACTCTAAATATATCTTCTTGATTATCATTTTCTAGTTCTCTCCATAGAATTGTTGCCTTTTGTTACAATTATAATGATATATTATGGATCATTTTCGTTGAATTATTCTAATGTTTTATTGATTGAATATCTGTTTACACAGGTAAATGCAAATGTACGGGTAGATATGAGGAGACGAATAATTTTACCTGCCTTTTGCCTGAAGACAAGTCAAGCGCAGAAAAACGGGAAGATGAAATAACAAATTATAAAATCAGCGAAAGTGATTCAAAAAATTTACTAGTAAATGAGTTTGGTAACTCGGGGTCCAATCTTCAATTTTCGTATTTTACAGCACTGCTTCTAATTTTTTGTATTACTTACAACTCTTTGAGTGATTCCATCTAAGATTGAGGATAGCGAATAACACATAGTTATTTTTCCCAGGTACGTTGCGACTTGCGCCATACTTCATATCATAATATATCATTTTGTGTACAACAGGAGTATGATAGTATTAATTTTTCAGTTTAATAATATTAAGTGTGTGTATCCATATATTTAAACGCTTTAAATGTGTATTAGTAAAATTTATAAGAATTGAGTTCAGTCTTCAGTGTAACTATTACGATTACACTACACAGTATGGTGAGCTGTATGGAACAAAGACATTAAGTATCAAATAAGCGCGTGACAATAACATGAGAGATGCAGAAAAAAATTATTGTATGCGCCATATTCTGTAACATTTGTATCTCATTCATAATGGACATTACAAAGGAGAGTAGGTATTCATTTTGGAACTAGTATAATGTTTTGTAAAACTACCCGCTTATTATTACTTATCAATAATTTACGCCAAAGCGCAGTTACCAATGACCCATTACATTGTATAATATGTATATATCTGTTTGTATTTATATAGTTTTCTAATCAACTTTATGTATGTTTGAAGGACAACCGAGAGAGCCCAGTTCATTTGAACGAAAGTATTAAGAATGATTATTGATACGGAACTTCCGGTCAGACCATCATAGAAATGTAATACTATAATCATAATAAGATTGAACTCCATAATGTTTTCAAAGAAATGTTATCTGAATTTGTTACAAAATCTGAAAAAAACTTCAAATTACAAAAACTTACTTGTATACTTGAGTCTACTTGCTTAATAACAGTAAAATTATTATGTGTGAATAAATATTGAATAGATTATTTTGGAAGTTATTTGTATTCTTACAACCTGTTAATGCCTCTAGAGAATAAATTTCTAATTGTCCATTACGAAG
Source organism: Pogonognathellus longicornis (assembly GCA_034694085.1). Classification (NCBI taxonomy): domain Eukaryota; kingdom Metazoa; phylum Arthropoda; class Collembola; order Entomobryomorpha; family Tomoceridae; genus Pogonognathellus; species Pogonognathellus longicornis. Next base: position 4,042 of record JAQFYB010000560.1, read on the forward strand.
TAAATGAAAGTTCCTTTGTAAAGCTATGTTGTTAGTAGCCAAAATAATATTATTTAGTTAGCATTTGCAGAATGTGAGATAACCAAGCATAATATTGTAAAGTATTTTCTGCATTTCTACAAGTATTAAACATTACAAATAGGATGGGCTGTACCTACATCGTACCAATTTGTTAAGGTAGTTTGGTCTGACTGATATGATAACTGGTGATAAGTATATATTTATTAATTTTAGTTGTATTTATCATAGAGTTTTCACCGAAATTGTATTGCAATAAAACATGAGATGAATGTACAATTGTAATTTAGTTGTAGTTTACGTCAACATAAGTCTATCTTTAGCTGTAGTTTGTATCATGTATGTGTATTATATCATGTATTGGTTTTATCACTGAAGTATAGAGGGGTTAAAAGCGTCGAGAATAAATAAATTGCAATGAATAAAGTTGTAAATTGATATTACAAATACAAACAAATGTATCCCTTATTATTATGCCTCATCCAAACAGAATTATGTGTACTCATACTTTTTGAAATTAACATTTTGACTCGACCAATTTATTGTTATATCAATAAAAATTATTATATTTTTTTGGTAATGAAAAATGAAAAATAGGTAAGCTAATACTGTAATAATTTCCTAAAAGTTAAGCAGATAAACAAATTGAGTGTATCATCAATCGTATCATGTATTTAATTCTGTATCTTTCTTTCATGTACACCTATATCGGTAAGTATTGATAGTTCAGTTAATGAGGAATGATTAAGTATATAGTTACTAATTAATGACCAATTTTTAAAGTCCCACTAACATTTATTGAATCTCTATACTAGTATCATCAACAACTTTTTCTGCAAAAAGCCAGTAACTACTATACATCTTTGTGATGGAAGAAGGCATAAAGACTAACCATAATATTTTCGATCGTGAATGTACTTAAATTAATTATGAAAACCGATCCATCCTAACCCTATAAAGTTAGTAGATAATTTATTAACATATTCATGATTCAACGTAGTGATGAATGATGATATTTTATAAACAATTCATGATTTCAATACAGCCAAATAAACAACTCATGAGTAAAATAACAAAATTAGGCAGTAATCAACATCTCGAATCTGAATAATTAGTGAACTGCAGTATTAACAGCTTGTTGTGATATCTTCTGAAGTGCATGTAAATGCAACTAAAGCATGCAAAGGAAGATAATAAATAATTTTTTGTTGCCCAGAATTCTAAAACACTATTTGATTACAAACCTACTGCGCATTTTAACTTTTACCTTCAGGAAAAACTAGCTGATTGAATGATGAATGCTGTATGGAATGACTGATTAAATAAAGCTGTTGTCTGTCAGTATGAAAGAGTTTTCATTTTTATCGTAATTTGTAAGTACTTAGGTATTCACATATGTTAAAAATAATACCTCCTATAATAATGAAGAGGCATGTTTGATAGCGAAGTACGGTTGCAAATAATGAAACTTTTGAGACATCTAGAACTGAATTTAAATAGCGATGTCCTATTGTTATTACTACACTACTCATCTAAATCCATGTAACCTAAAAACTTAGTTTACAAATATAATTCCCAAGCAAGTTATTATTATGTATTGAACTACATTAATACTGTGGATACTCCCAGTATATTTATTAATCCCATCATGCATCAGTGCAGTATTTTCACATTTACACAATTATTATATAAAGACGTGTTTCCTATTCTTTCACTCATTTTTCATTCATTCTCAGGAAGATACGAATAAATTACTTAACTCGATCCTACTTTTCTTTCTCATTTCACATGTAATTCCTATCAGTACACGCCTAAACTCTAAATTGTATATACAAATCCTTGAAAACGGATATATATAACAAATGCATCGTATGTAATTGTTACACTTTGGCTTTTTGGGGAAGGTTCTATGCATCCTATTCTAACTGTTTTAAAATATACACACACGGTTTAAGCTTCAAAACATGGTTTCGAATTTCAAACTATCTCAGTATTTTTGATACTCTCTTGTGCATTATAAAACAAAACCACGAGATTTCACGTACGTTTGACGAATGCCAGACATACATAGTTGGCTTGAGTAAGGTAGTCTGTTTATTTGGTATGTCTATTAACATAGCATCCTTAGCCAAAATCTTCAGAAGTTAACCCTTTACCAGAGGTATGGCGTTGGCTGTTTTGTTTTTCGAGACCTCATGTCAAACCTCAAATGTTATTAATTGTAGTCTCAGTACACATCAGTATTCATGTATTGTTTACGTTGGAGTGCAACGTATGTTTTGGTAACCCAGTACATGATTGTAATGCTAATGCATTATTGATTTAATGTTTCCAATTGTTGTTGTTAGATCATATCGATAAGTTGGTATAGGCATAATCATTGTAATATTTTCATAGTAATTGTATAGAATAACAAGTTACAAATACATATGGTGATATGGTGCACACTACATACAACATATACATTGAGATTACCGGCAAATGACAAGAGTATAATTATATAATAATACGTAGGTTACGTTCTTCACATTCATCAAAACAAAGGTCTTTAAACATTATAATAACATTCACATTCCTAATGACCTTTCCTATAATATCATACACATACCATAAGTGAATACAGAAACCAACACTTAAGTGAAATAAAAATGGTTGCTCTGAAAAAGCCTTTAGCTGAATTATCATCTGAAAGGTTACGCTTAATCATTCTGTAGCTCACGATCTTCTGTACTACAAAACTACAATACAAGTTAGTTGCAGTCTTGCAGTACAGAAGATCACTATGTAATGCAAAATACAATAGATGAAAAAACTTTTAAGAGTCACACGCTAATATGTTGTAGTAAAAACCAAACACTTACATAATTATATAATTACAATTATCAAAACATGTTAGCAAATTTTATTTTGTTTAAAGATAATATACCCTACTTTGTGAATGAAGAGAAACAATGTGGCTTTTGTATAAAATATGATAAAATACAAACTATAATGTGTATTTGCCTATGACGTAATAAAAGACTTAAGCAACAGTAAAAGGTCACATTGATCGTTTAGATTTTTTACATAGCAAGCAAAATGAAAGAGAAGCTATGTTTATGTATTGTGTAGCATAGCGTTTTTTGGCAAGTTTACATACAAACGTCCTTAATCTAATGAACTTTGTACATTGACATCGTAGTAGAGCTGCAGTTTTATATTTAAATTTAAGGCAGATTTCTGTCAGCATGTCTGGGGGTTTGTTCAATTTCCTACCATAATCTTCGAAGCCTCGAAATTCTACGTGATAAAGCTATTTCGAGAACCAAACCCATAAAGCTTTTAACAAACGCACACAAAAGTCTCAAATGAATGCCTGGATATCTTGAGTAATGCATGCACAAGTATTTTTACACCATGGAAAGGCGTTTGTATTTGCAAACAAATTACTTTCATGTATTCACACATTTCTTGCAATAATTACTTGTACTGTTTGTAAATATAAACTAAATGCGCACTATTACCTGCTGATCTGTTGTTCTATTTTTATGTAGATATAATCTTTGCTTAATAAATGACATTAGAAGTGTCTGGGCAAAGTCTCCGGGAAATAATTAAAGCTAACTCACGGCATGCAAGACTGTTTGTGTCGATCTACACAAACTCAAACTTTTAATGCTGTTAACAAATGAGGACTAATAGAAATATTATGCATACTGTATTGACTGACATTGAATATAATGAAAATCAAATTCCGCAAATGATAATTTGCATCAAATCAATATGTGTAGTTTGTATGTAGCCTCTAGTAAGCCATATTAGGATAATCAATCAATAATAATGCGTATTTGCGTTACAGTTTTCTTACAAATATTTTGTCTCATGTAGTACCTACTAGTAAACACTAACGGAATGGTTATTTTCCTATGTTTTCATAAATAGGTAGAATGATGTTGGTGTATGGTGTATTGACAATGTTTATTTACTCTGCAACAAATGTACTTTGTACACAAAAAAATGATCAATTCACGCTCCTGCGATTGTCACATGGTTTGTGTACACAATGAACGCATAAAATTTTCTCTCTCTACTATATTTGTACTATGAAGTCGATGTTGCAATCATATCCGAGTTCAAAGTCAAAGTCAGTAAAAAAATGGAAGATGACCAGAATTTTATTATTGAGGTCAGATTTGTGTACATGTATAAATACTAACAGATAACTGAGTACTGGCTGAGTCGGTACAGCTCAAAGTTCAGAAAGCTAAAAAATGTGTGGACCACGCTTATTTATATTCATTCCGGGTCAGTCTTGCGATAAATGAAAATGAATAAAGCAAAAACTTACTACTTCTGGATTAATAGCAGTAGTCACATGGTTCAAAGAGAAATATTTAACATACTATCAGGTAACAGTATCTATACAGTTAATCGCATACAGGATTTAGAAATGTAGTCTAAATGTTTATGAATTGTCAAATCCGGTATCACGCCCAAAAAATTTGCACACAATCCATAAACCTCCAAATGAATCTTTCATATCAGAATGTATTAGCATTCATTAAAGAACCAATAATGTTTTATGCTTTTCTCAATATACTTTGGTTGGTGTATCTATATATTATCCTACTAAAATGAAGTTAGAGCAATTATGTCATTCAATCATATAGACTCTGTTAAACCCTATTGTGAGATGATAGACTTAAGGCACCTATTATTGACAAAGATGAATAGTGGGAACAAGGTAATCCAGTTTTTGAGAGTTCAACCTCAGTTTATTCGACTTTAGTCAGTTTTGTATGGGGTAGGGGCGGCCACAAGCAAAGAGATTCGAAAATCAGTGTTTAATCCTTTTTATGAATACGGTTGGACTCAATGGTACTTTACTCGGTATATACAAAGATACAATTCATATAAGTGCATGTATGTATACTTAAGTAAATTATGTAAACTGTTATGTCTGTGACAAAGCCCTAATGAATATAGGGATGAGATACATAAGTGTCATAGTAAAGGCTGACAGTGTAAAAATCCTTTTATCTATATTATACCCTCTTGATTTACTATATTTTGTACTATGTACTTCATGCTATGAGTATCAACATCAGTCAACGCATTTTAATTAACTCGAGTGTACAGTGCAAGTAATAGTAATAATAATCTAATTATGTGTTTATGTATGGAGATTTATCTCTGCGTTGCAAGTACAAAGTCCTAAGTCCTGACTACATCCTCTAGTAAATCCTTGTTGCTGTAAGTATAACCTTTGATTATTTTAAATTTATTTACTATGGTATATGATACTTATTCACTTTGTACCATTCACTTTGTACTATGTGCGTACAAAAAGTGAATGAGAGTGATAATAAGATAAGTCGTCTCATTCTGATCTAGATTTATTCAGTTTGGTCTTTAGTACATCTTCATGCTTACATACATAAAGAATACTGATACATACATGAGTGTACATAAGTTATACAATGTTTACTACAAACTGGAACCAAAGTAGATTTTTATCAACAACAACAGGTTTACTGAGAACTGATATCAATGCAATAATGAAGGGAACATGCTATTTTACTCTTGCAATATTGCTAAATCTTCAAGTACCTGGTATTTACAGACTAATATAATATATTTTATGTTTAATTTCATTCGTGTTTCACGTAAAAGGATTAATATTAATGCTACACTGAAAGAGTCAAAATATTCTGAATTCATTTTCCCTATTGTGATCTCTGGATCATTTAAGCCATGTGTGCAAATTGTCATTAAGATTACCTTCAAAAAAGTTATACTGCGTAGATAGCAAATGCAAATCTATTCGGGGAACCCACACACTATTGCTTTGCTAAAAGCGTTCAACTTAGCTGTATAATTATTTTCATTTTTATTCTAAGTCAGTGAGTGCAGTGCAGTGGCATGAAAGACGACTCATTTTACATAGTGATAGTAGAAGTTAGAAGTTAGGACATCAGCCAACCAGAACTAGAGTGTGCATTAGCACATTACAAAGTCCAATATCCAAAGCAAAACAGGCGGATATTTAGACATTCACATTCACAAGCAGACTAGACAAGTGGTTGAGCAGGTATGAGAGTCCAAAGTCCAAAGGTATAAAAATTCAGCGTGCAATAACATAGCAAAAAGCTAATCCAATAAAGGAAGGCTCAAAGTACAACTTTACATACAATAGCTTTGCGTACTATAATAACATTATGTGTTATGTGTACACACTACACACAATAACACAATATGCACAACACTCATTCTCTACTACAACTTAGGCATTCATACAGACGTTATGTGTATGTATTACTATACCATTCTTATTCTATTAGCACTCTCATTGTCTGTCGCGATCTAAGTCTGTATAACAGACCCTCGCAGTTTTTTTGCTTGCCTTATTGTATATTTCATGTATGTATGTATGGGTTCATAGTATCTGTAGGTATGCATGTTTGTTTATGTGTCTACAGTCTATGTATACATGTATAAGTAGGTGATAATATTAATAGGTGTGTATTGAATTGTAGGCATGTCCTCAATATTACATATTATGCTACTTACGTTTGATGCCCATGTATTATCTCTATATTCTTTACCTAATTACACATTATTTTATGTGCTATATACGACACTATGTATGTACCGTACATATTTTAATACAAGAGGGGCTTCCAAAAGAAGTGGGGTCTCTATTAGATGTGGGGGGAAATTGTAGTTTCAGCAAATAGAAGTGGGGTGTCTAATACAAAATTGGTAGTTTTCATGCAATATCAATAATTTAGTGTGTTTCAATAAAAAATTTACTAAATAAATAACTAATTGAAGATAATTTAGGACAAGATTGTGCGTGAAATAGCAAATAAATTGACTACAATAGATTTAATAGAAGTTGGGCCTTTAATAGAAGTGGGGGCAAATATAATTTCAGTCAATAGCAGTGGGGCACTTGTATTAGAATATTTACGGTATCAATGTATTATCTGACCATCAATAATGGACTCTTCAAACAACTGCTTTAAGGACTACTATTTATAATTGTATATACTTATTTACACGGTATAATTGTTTTTATGTTCATTGCATTTAATACATTATGTTTATAGATATTTTATAGTATGTTATTTACGTGAGCACGCTATGAACTCAAAAGTTAAATAAGTAAGTAATCAATTTTGTATGGACAATGCATTTATTCAATTGCATTGTCGCAAACACATAGAAATAGTATAAACTCAAGTACTATACTATAGCATAGCATTTATGCATTTTCAGTCCAAGAGTCCACATCTTTTGATTACAATGGTTGAGCAGCTCTGTTAATAGAAGTACCAAGTACCTACCTACTATATTTGTTTGACAGGAAAGCAGCAATGCAATAATAAAACTTTCATTTCATGCTTATGGCTGCATTAATAATGTATCGCAATGTGTTTATTTGTGTGCGTTCCATATCGGACGGATATACTGAATCAAGTTTACTATATACATGTATTATGCGTGTTAATAGTTGGTGTGCATAGTATAAACACAAAGAGTGCTGTAATTTTTTGTTTGGAGGGTAAAGTGGGTATGTATATGTATAAATATGTTTTTGTGAAACTGTAGGAAGGAACAGTTGACTGCTAGTGGAAATGTACAGAGACAGCTAAAGAATTTCCTTTCAAACTAAAGCAGAGTTTATATATAGAATGCCCACAAGAAACACACCTCCTTGAGGGAGCCTACCAAAAGCCATCCAGCTTGACACTTTTGATCTTTACCCACTTTCCAGTGCCTTTTTGCATCGTCACTCACACGATACAGTAAACATCCTGCGGTGTTCTTCCTATCACACATACTATGCACGCAACTGAAAAAGATATGAATTCCGGCTAATCTACAATTTCATGTCATGAGCCTTCAAAAGCATATTAGTATCTAGCACACAAAGATATAATACAAGTAAAGTACATAAAGATTACACGAAATTACTTTTAGCATGCTAGTATAGAGGTATTAGTAGTAACTAGTGATAAGTTCAAATACCCTGTCGTCCTTTATTGTCATGTGTATCGGAATTTTGTGTAATGGTCATGAGTATTAATGGTTCTTTCGTAAAGTATGCCTTACAGGTTAAAAGATAAATATAAACAGATATATACGTACGGGTCAATTGTTTACGGCGATAGTTGAAACTCATCATCATTCCATGCTATAGTCTCGAAAGTTCTATTGTTGATAAGTTAGTACTGAGAATTGAGAATTTATTAGTTTGCTACACAGTATCGAGTATTGTGAATGTAAAGGCGGGGAAAAGTTGGAGCTAGTATAACCATCCTACATAATATCTGTATACACTAATACATAGCTCTTTGCATGGACTTGGAGAGAGGTTTAGCTAGAGGCTTTGTCTTTGTAGCGTTATATTATTATAAGTCAATACATATATTGTTGTATATCATATTATGCATGAAGTACCTACCTACATTGTTATAATCGCCAAGATGCTCTCTGACGAAAAAATTACAACCTTTCTTGAGTCATGAACTGTTGAATTGTACTTTTGGTATAGTGCGCACTTAGCATACACCTTATAATTACAATACTCTCTCCAACTCTCGTTAGGATGTCCAGAAACACAACAAAAAGAATTGCTAGTACATACATAGTTAGTAGTATTGCTACGCTAAATTTTTCCATTGAGCGTGTACAAGGTGTAAAGCCTAGATTTTGGTAGTAGTTATGTAGTGTCTCGTGGAACTTTCCTTCCCCTAGTCCCCAAAACGGAATTGTACAGACATTTCTTATATAAGTTAAGCCGGTCCCAATCCAATTCCATCTGGTAATCTAGCAAACTATGTAAGCAAACACATTTTAGGTTTTACACATGCACTACTAGTAGTAATGAATGGCTTTGTGTATACATATATCTTTCTATACTATGTTACTACTAGTCTTACTACTTACTTACTCCAGTTGTGTGTTGATATGTTAACACACGCATGTGCGGAGGTCGGGTCGGTTGTTGGACGGATGTAATGTAATTTGGATATATAGACTGCAACCTACACCCACAGAAGTAGACACAGACATAGCCAGGGCAATGTGTACAATGCCGTAGTCATAGGTATCGACTTTTCCCACCCAAGGTACAAGGTACACATACGAAAAGATATTAAAAGAACCGAGTTTGCTTGCATGCCAGATCATTTGATTGCGTTTGTATTGGAAGACAAGTAGGTATTGAATTTGGTGAAGGGAAAGGTTTACTCTTGTACTGAAATCGACTAATGTGAACTCAGTAGATTACATATTCCTATATTGTATTCACATTTTGTGTACGTTGCATCAAAGCTCTATATAATATTGTTGTAGTGGGTATTCCACATACCTACATTAATTCTGTATACACATACCAGTGTGCAAACACAATACAATACCACAATCATACATACCAGATGCATACCACTACCACAGCAGTGTTTGTTGTAGTATAAGAGTCACACACCTCTATTTGGTTGTATCTTCTGGTGGGTTTGTTGAATGCCTGTTCTCGTGGATGGTGCTGAGTTGACTTGACACGAAAAAGTATATATAAACACGCTACACAGAAAGACAACTCCTACAGCCCCAGCCAACCACTTTTGTCGGGGGTATTTCGCAATTGCCGTCAATGCAGATTTGTTATAGACCTGCCTTAAGAACCATCCAATTCCAGTCTATCACATTACTACTCGATTAGAACTCACATCACGACAACGTATATAACAATCCTCTCTCACTCAACTCAAAAACAATTTTTCACAAGCAGGAAGACTGTATTGTATCCAAATAAATATTCTACAGTACTACTTTGCAATCACAAGACACATACATTCTCGTAATATACTTTCAAGAGATTGTTCACTCATACAAAACTTCTATACAGAGTTGGGTTAGCAAGCAAAACCAAATTCTTATGCTGGTATATATTTGTTGCTCTATATGGTGTATTCAATTCAATGATAGCATCATACTAGTGTGATAGTTATTGTATTGTAATAATACTCTACAGATACTACAGCAGCACAATACATCATTAATGTAAAATAAATCAAAGATATATAAAAGTATTGCTGTATAAGAAGGAACGAGAGAGATAACTCGAGGGAAGTGGAATTCTAGTTTGGGCATAATAATTGTTTTGGATTCTGAGGAGTGGTGGAGGAGAGCAAAACGCTGTGCATAGAACACAACGTGTACAAGACACAGGCGAATAACCACCAATATCAACATCAACAAACATCAAGCCAAAATTTTATGTCTGTATTTTCTCACACATAGTATAAACAGTTTGCATGCACAAAGAATTACGTTACGTACCTTTGCTTGCATTACATTGCACTCCTAACTAGTTACACGAGTCAGGCAGAGCCAAGCCAGTTAATTGTCCTCTTGTCATAATTCTCTTTAAACGTACATTCTTCCCTTCTTTTCACAGTGCATTCGTTTCTGTGTTAAATAACTAAGTGTGTTTAAGTGACAACAGCTAGTATCGTATACGATAAACTTTTTTCGTTTTTCTGTCTTCTTATTTACGCTAAATTAAATTCTTGTAAGAAAAAACTTTTTTTTACATTATTCAATAGAACTATTGTGTATCTTACAAGCAGAAAAGAAAAACTTTCCTAAGCCTTACACGTTTTTTGTTCTACAACTGTCACATCATCAAGCGAAAATGTCCAGCAATAATACATTAGTGTCATCCACACGTGAACATATTGTCGTGTAAAGTCATTGTATGATAATCGTGTGTATAAACACCAACCTAAGTAAACTTATTTGACCTTAACTGTTAACTGACCACAAAAACATTTATTTATTACCAAGGTGCAAAGATTAAGTGCCTTTCTTCAAGTCATTGTTATACTTAGACCAAATATTTGTAATTTATCGATCATTTGATTGAGACTTCTGTATGTAAACTATACAAACAAATCCAAGAAAGAGACAACTATAACTAGAAGTAGTGATTTAATATTTATGTAAGTAGTTGATGAAAGGAAATCGATAAGTGCATTATACCTTCGCGAGTGCTTTCTCATGTACAAATATTAATATAACGGAAACTACCGAATAGTTTCTATTATTTACACATTGATTGTGGTGAGTTTCGATTTAAAACGAAAAAAATTGTTAAATAATAATCGTTATAGCTCAGGGAGCTAATAAATTATTGAACCGCTCAAACAGACATTCATTCAAGGGATTGCATTATACAGACACACATCGTAAGTAGAATTTGTGAAATACAAAGACTTTATTTCCGTATAATATCAGCAGTGCTGCGCTTCCGTGTTTTAATTTTTATCAACCTGAGAAACTACTAGCACTGTGTGCTACTAATATACTCCTGCAATAATCAAACGATCTGTTCCCATTGACTGTATCAGCCAGACCTACCTAGTCGACAAAAATAGTGAAGTATCATACTACAGAGTATTACAAGTAAACCACTAAAACCACAACTCTATATATATCTGTGCTAATAATGGCACTTTTACTCGTGTGCAGACGAAGCCTTCAAACGAAAGGTAAGCCTATAGATATTTGCTACATGATGCTTCAAATCATAATATGAAACCCTCACTTTAAAGTGTTAACAGTATTATGCGAAAATGTAAATCAGTCTGGTTTTTATCAGACCTTGAATGGATAATTTTTAAATTTGTTTTATGTACATAATGTATGCGTGTTTGCATGTAAATGAATGAAATAAATAAATACTTGTAATGTATTTATGTTCATTTAATTTACTAACACACGTGTGTTGATACATTGCCATCGTACGGAAACATTTATTATATGTGGAGCAGCGGAAAAATACGACCTTTGAACTGAATTTATTGCATCCAAAGTACAGTAATAATATATTTACTTGTGTATATAGGTTTGCCGATTCTAACTCAACATGCAGGACAAAGACCCACGCTGCAAAATTCACCCCAAGTTTTGGCTTGCTTATTCAGGTAACACCAATAATATGAACAATGAATGGATATGGAATGGCGTAACTTTTTTTTCGTGTAGAATGGATTAGGTGTTTACAATTACTATACAAGTGTAGCACGTCATTTTAAGTGGCATATACTTGAAATCGCAATACTGAACTCAATAGCATTATCATTAAATTAGCAGTGGTGGGTTAAGTGAGTTAAGTCATAGTATGCACCATAACATTAACAGTATACAACATGTACTTGTACAGTGTGGTATGTGAATTCATATAGCACTCTAATACTTACAGAGCAATTGGTTGAATCTCATGAGAAGCTGCATGCAAGCATATCGCAATCGCAATCACCTGTCATGTCGTGAAGCAATAGTAAATAAACTGCACTACTGTTATGTGTAAAAAGTAACCAGAATGGTTTTCAAATACTTGGCATAGTCTTAAAGATTAGCACAATATAAAAATCTGCTGGCAAAGCTGTTAACTCATTCTTTTATAAGTGCCGGAAATTATTTATTGATCTCATTGATTTCTATTTGCAGATTTAAGCTAACAATTTGAATGACTATTATTGACTATGCAGCAGAATTTGTATTCATAAAAGCTCACACATTATGCAATCACATAACTATAAATCAGATATAAACATCAAGATAAAATTGGCTAATCTAGATATACCTACATTGATATGAAGATTAATCTTGTAATACACTTACATTAAATAACTACGGCAGTAAGAACAATGCACAACCTTTCTCCTTGCATGACATTGAAGGAAATATGGAGTAATTCAAGTTTTTTGTCCAGCAATTGCTAAAAACCCTACGCTAACAATTCGGCGAAGTTAGACAGATTGGATAGTATAGATAAATCAGCAATAACCCATTAAAATATTTGCAGAGAGCTATGTAACCATTGATTTAGGAGAATAAGTAGATATGCGTGATGAAATTGCACATTAAATTCCATATAATATGTACCTAGGTGTCTATGTATTTTTTCTAACCCGAACATTTTCTTGGGGTTTTAGAACGGGAGGTTTGGGTGTTGATACTCCGTATGAAACACCACCGATGCGGCAGAACTCGGCGAGCCTTGATATGCCCCAATTGCGAATCGGTGAAACTGCAACAGCAAATGACGCAGCGTCTGCAGAAATTACAGATTCGATGGTAGCTGCTGAGAATGAGACTACTACACAAAAAGGTAAAACATTCTAACGTGCTTGCATGAACTGCAGGTATTCTATTATCTTCACTGCTGCAAATGCAATCTTCAATTAAATAACACGTAACACACATGGTGTGCCAAATTATAGTAATCTTAACTTTAACTTTCATCTATGTAAGAAAACCTTTCGTCTTTTGCATGAGAAGAATACATACAAATAGATCCTCTATATCTATGGAACAGTCTGCATCTAATCTCAAATTTATTGCATTTACTTATAGCACATAAGTCTTAAGTAGGTAACTCGTAAAGCTATTTGGATAATTTTTTACTCAAATTGCAACTTTTTATGCAGTAAACATGGATGAATGGGAATATGCGTTTAAAAACACTCGTACAATTATTGAATTGTGCAAACGTGAATAAAATTATATGCAGACGGATGCATTATTCATTGATCAAAATTAGGGTTGGTATAGAATAGAGTGGTAAAAGTACGTCAACAAACATCCTACTAATTTTAGTCTACGCAGTTATCAGTGTACAATGAATGCCATTATTCTATAATAGGGTCAAAATGAACTTAACAACGAATTTCCTATCATTTTAGTCTTGTGGTGAAGATTACTATTATCAATTTTGAGTACAAGTGCGTCATAAAATGGAGAAAAAGTTTATTGATTTCATGAATTATGAAATCGAAATGAATCAATGTATTGTATGATTGATAAGAATGTTTTATCATTCGGCTTAAATGGTTTTATGGTTAAAAGTGTCATAAAATTGTTTGTAACTACGAAAGCTCCAATGAATAAAAAGCATTTCTCCGAAAAGAATTAACTTTTTATGATAGTATTAGGTTTGATATAATTGCTAATAAAATAATGAAGTAAACACTAAAGGAAATTGAGTGTTCTATTACGCAACGAGCAGAAGAATAACAATCATTTACTTGGACATTTTGCTTAGCTAAGTTCGTTTGATTTTGTGTTAATAATGCATTAATAGCATTATTTATGGGATGAAAGTAGGAATGTTTTTACACACCTCCTGACACCCTCCATCAGCTCAATGATATTTATGTTGTGTCTTGTGTACACACACTGCATTTGTACACATACCTAAATACAACCTACTACCTACTTGAGAATTTGTTTCCATCCTTTTATCCTTGTAAGTAAGGTCATGAAGGCGTTCTTGTACATCTGAAATTATATTATTACTGTAATTGTATATATGTAAACCTCAAGCTCTAACTAACATGTTTATTAGTAAGTAATTAAAATTTTCATTTCCATTGTATTATACATTTTTACGATTTCTAGAGTCATGAACGTGGATGCCTTTTTTTAGTAAAAATGATAGATTCTATAGCTTTTGGATGTAAAATTAAATGATCGAATTTTAAAAATAGATTGAATGAATTGAATATGTACCTTGGTACTATAATGATGCACATGTAAGTGCAGAGTCAGTACCACTTGATATTATACACACGTAGGTAAAGCTACATTTATTTGTAAATAGTTCTAACACATGCTACATGTGCAAAATTGAACTTACACCTTGGCAAGGCCAAACAATTAATTTTTGCTCTCAAGATCAAAGTCCGATGTACATGTACACACCTTTACACACAAGTATAAAAGTTCTCAAAGAACCTACTCTAAGCAGATTATGGTATTACCACTTCTCTAAGCCTGTTTGATGAGACACATTATCATGAATGACTAACTTCTTTTTTGTGTTGCAGAAAATGAACTATTTGAAAAAGCTCTTGTCAGAACTTTGACCTACACGACCAAAGTCTACGATACTCTGACGCTTCCCATGTACGCAGCTATTCAACAACCTTGGAAGAGAATTGCTGAGCACAAAGCTCCAAAGGTACAAGACAAACATCCAATTTACCTTCATTTATGCAACCCAGTCATAATAACACCTAATAATATTCCTGGTTCCTCACAAACTGTATGCAATTATATATCATGATTGCTCTTTGCATTAGCTCTTGACGCATTCAATTCATTAACTTTTTTTATCATTGTACTTAAAAATTGCATTCATACCTGTGTAATGTAACCACATTTCAACTGGAACACGATTGGCAACTATTGCCTAGTATGGCAAACATAGAATACCAACAACAGGGCAGGCGGGGTAGCGTCCAGCTATGCTATATTGGTTATAATTAAATGTAGTGTTCTGATGGTTTGCCTAGCACTTTCATGAATAATTTAAATTAGGTAGCTGCAATTTAATAACACGAGTGAGATGGAGGAACTTACTTGTGATTGTGAATTGTGGTGTAGATTATAATGCAAACACATGTATCCAGTATGCAACTATCCAATTCATTATTTTGAAGTAGATGGATATGTTATTTTATGCACAATGTTGCAAATATATGTTTCCAGTATCTTTTGAAGACAATTGTTTTTTAAACCCTAAGTAATACGCAAACCAATAATTACTACTTACTTCATAATTTTCTATTTAACAATGAATTTCAGGTGTCTGTTTTTGCTGTACTAGCACAAGAAATGTTAATTAATATTTAACAGTCAAAAACCTTGAATTTGAATGTTTATTGTATATATTACATTATAGTCTCGTAATTAATGTGGCATGGATCGTATGGAACCTAATCTTTCACAACAAACAATGAAATTATAGAAATAATGATCCTGCAACATAATATCTAATAATAAATGATGATATCAAAGCCCAAAAGAATGAACTCAGGGATTTATGTTTGAAGCTTTAGATTGCATTGCATGGGTACATAACACATTTATAATTATGCGTTTTTGCAGCAGACTATTATTTACCAACAACGCTATAACTACATTAGAAGACTGCATACATTTGTTTATAAATTATCTTATCCTAGACTGACAGTGATATCATAGACATGAACAAACAACAAACTTAAGCCAGTCAGATCCTCAAATGCTATCACAACTAGATTACCTCAACCATTATAATAGTGTTAAGGGAATATGGCTGCTGTAATTAACAGTTTTAGCACGCAAAGCAATATGCTGCTGGTTCTCTTGCAGGAGGCAGGGCAAGGAATCTGTCAATCATAATATCATATCAGTGACAGAAGAGGATGAGGGGGATGGATGGGAAAACCAAAATGTTATTACAATCTACTGTTATTGTATATGTAGGAGTATAGTAGGTACTGTTTATGTACCTCTGGTGTTTAGTGTTTACTATACAGATTATTGCAATAGTGCATGAGATTTATTGATAGGATGATAATATGATAAACTTACTCTGCTAACCGAAGTGTAATATAATTGATTATATTATTATTACACTATAAATGTCTTATAATACGATTTATTATGTTTTTGAGAAGTTAATTGTCTATGCAATAAAAGGTTTTTCTGATACTCACGATATAGAAAAAATTGCACGTGTAAATCATAAATAATCAAGTAAAAATGTTACTAAAGAAGAAATCCATTAAATTAAATATATATTCAATGAGAACAGCCTTTCATGTTTTTCCATACCTATTATTAGGATTGAGGAATGAACTTTATTACCTTCCTGTCCTTGATATCACTATTCATTAGTATCCCCTTAACAGATGCTATTAAATGTTTTCTACGCAGCTAAAAATTAATTATTGAAATATTTTGAATTTATAATGAGTAGTTATTATACAATAATGATAAGTATAAATGCTTCATTTTATGCAGCAATTCCCAAGCAAATTCCTTTACTATCAAAAAGTTTTGTTTGCAAATAAAACTAAAATGGATGTATTTGGTTTCAGGGTATTTTGCTGAACAAGGAAAAGATGATTTATGGCACGCTGACACCAAAAGCAGCCCTGCATCAAGAAATTGATGAGTGCCAAGTGGACACTATGGAAAAGGTATTTGCTCATGCTGTGGAAAAACATAAATACACGAACTGTCTCGGGTTTCGTGAAGTTCTCGGTGAAGAGGAAGTGGAAGATCCTCAAACGGGGAAAATGATAAAGAAGTACGAGCTTGGAGATTACAAATGGAACTCATATTACGGGGTGGGGATTGAATCAAAGAATCTCAGTATTGGAATACTCTCATTGGGAATCAAACCTAAAGAAAAAATAGCCATTTTTTCTGAAACCCGTAAGGAATGGCTTGTCACAGCTATGGCAGCTTTTAAACAAAATTTACAAAGTGAGTTTTCTATTTCTTTATGCCCTAGATTGATTGAATTATTATAATTTTTGTTTTGCTGTTTACACTGATATCTGAACAGAAATATATTGCAGATACACTAAACAAAGTAGTTTTAAATTCATGCAGTTTCGTGGAATTAATTTACCTAAAGTATGTATTTTGAATATTATAGTTGTCACTGTCTTTACAACGTTGGGAGATGACGGAGTTGCTCATGCATTGAATGAGACGGAGGTATGCAGTCTTGTAATAAGTGAAGAACTGTTGCCTCGTATGCTAGAAATAATCAAATTAACTCCAACCATCAAAAATTTGGTTTACATCAATGGAAAAAACTTAAGCACGACAAATGAAGTCCTTGAACAACTTCCAAAGGAATTGAATGTCAGTACCTATGAAGATCTTATGGCGATTGGTGAAAGTTCGCCCACAATAGGTTTGTCCTTTTACCCCATTTTTGAATATAGCTATTCTCATCAATGCAATGTCATAGTACTGGAATTAATGGATTTTTTCAACTAAATTACAGATGATGTAAAGCCAGAGAAAAATGATACAGCTATCATCATGTACACATCTGGAAGTACCGGGGCACCGAAAGGAGTAATCTTATCTCATTGGAATCTCGTTTCTGGTATTAAATCTGTGACTGATGTGCTTTCGCTGACAGGAGAACCAAGACCGGGAGACGCGTACATGGCATACTTACCATTGGCACATGTAATGGAACTAATGTCTGAAGCGATCTGTTTTATGCAAGGAATTCCAATCGGCTACAGCTCCCCTTTAACAATGACTGACAAATCTTTGGCTATCAAAGACGGAACAAAGGGCGATGCAACGATGCTGCGTCCAACTCTTATAGCTGGAGTTCCGGTAAGCAAAACTTTTGAGATTGCTTCATTTTGTAATTTGTATCCATAATATTAGCAAAAAAGTTCTAAATTGTATTTATTCTCTTTAATATTACAGCTGGTTATAGAGCGAATTTCCAAAGGAATCAGGCAAAAAGTTGCGGAAAGTGGGAAAGTGGCAGAAATTATATTTAACTTCTTCTATAACTACAAAGTTCGTTGGACTCAATTGGGATATGAAACACCATTAGTTGACAGAATATTCTTCTCTAAGATTAAAGCCCTTGTTGGAGGAAAACTAAGATTCATGGCTGTAGGAAGTGCACCCTTAGCACCAGAAACGCATGAATTTATCAGAACGACTCTTTGCTGCCCTGTGGTATTGGGTTACGCCATGACTGAATCAGCTTCTTGTGGAACAATGGCAGTTTGTAAGTTTCCAACTAATCCAACAAAAAATTCATTTATCTCCCTTTATGTTGAATGCTAATACATTGGTTTGGATTGTATAGCTAAAGACTTATCCGTCGGGAGAGTGGGTGCTCCAGTTAGTTGCACTCATTTCAGGCTTGTTGACTGGGCAGAGGGTGGCTATCGAATTACTGATCAACCTTACCCCAGAGGAGAAATTCTCATGGGGGGAGATAATATTGCAGCTGGATACTACAAGAAGGAGTCCCCTGATCTTTTTGAAGAAGATGGTATGCGGTGGGTTAGAACTGGTGATATCGGAGAAGTGCATCCGGATGGTGTCTTCAAAATCATTGGTAATTTATGATGAATTCTTAAATGAACGTTTATATAAATTGCTAGTGTGCATGTTGCAAGATTCTTGCATTCCGACCTCTGCCATTGAGCAAACAAATAACTTCTTTTTTTCTTAACCCCTTTAGATCGTAAAAAGGATTTAGTGAAACTGTGCAATGGAGAATATGTGAGCTTAGGGAAAGTCGAGTCAGTAATTAAAACGAGCACATATGTTGAAAACGTATGTGTTTGCGCGGATCCTTCTGAGTCCTATACAATTGCCCTAATTGTTCCCACACGATTACATGTAAGTTTAAGGATGTGTTGTTTAAGTGTCATGTGCCATGTCAATGAAAAAACTGCTTTAAAACTGAAACAGCGTGAACTAATACATAAAACATTATGTTAATTATTTTAGGTGGAAAAACTGGCACGAAAATTGGGAAAATCTTCATATGATTTCGAGCTATTGTGCCAAGATTCTGTGATACAAGAGACCATATTGCAAGAGGTTCAAAATCAATCAAGACTGTTAAAATTAAACAAGTTTGAAATTCCTCGCAAAATTCGTCTATGTCCAGAGGTTTGGATGCCTCATTCAGGCCTTGTTACTGCAGCTTTCAAAATCAAAAGAAATAATGTTCACAAACATTTCGAAAAAGAAATTTCAGATATGTACAGCTCATGATATAACATTCGTATTACTAATTAATTTTTTGCTAGATATTTATTTAAATGATGACTTATTCAATGATATGATTTTATTAACGCGGTATGGTACTAATAATTGTAATAGGTTGATGAATTCATATTATATAAGTCTATAAATTGAATGTATTTTAATAAAAATATCCCTTCATTCCCTAATCTTCCGTGTGTACCTCTAATGTAATTATTTTGGTGTTAATTTTGGGTCCTCTGTCGTCACATCTGCTGGATCAATTTTGTTGGCTAAAGAATTTATCATTTCATCAATCTTTTTACTAATATTAGGTTTCGCCCATATAAACATACGCAGTGCAATTGCAACGGAGCATGTGTATCTGGGCACTCGCTATGCTAGTTTCGCCCCTAGCTTCATTCTTACTCGAGTTATCGTGTTGACAGACAGATTTACAATAACATACATAAGACCTCGTGGATCTAAATTAATAGTAGTTACAAAAACAACTTATAGCAGCATAATAATATTGAAATGGAAATATATGATTTCGAGGTGTTACATCCGAAATCTCTAAAAAAATAAATGACACTTTTAGGTCGTTACAATCTACATAATTAATAATTGGCAATTGGCAAAAGATAGCAAAAGTATACAGCATAATAAGCTCATTTCATTAAATCTCATATTATTATAATCTTTTAGCTGTAGCATTTATTATTGGCTTATCTGAGGTATTAATAACCTGGCATTTGATTTGTAAAGTCTTTTTAGGTTGTACGTTGTACTTGGACACTTGGACTTATAGTTTGCTTTGCAAACTGCTACAATAAAAAAGTCTCATTCTGACCAGCATGAGGATGGGTCGATCGAAAATTGTAATAATTATGTGATTCAGTGTTTCAATAAAGGGGTTTGTTGAGAAAAATGTACTTTGAGACTTTGAGACATTTATTGAGAGTGAATGGGTTGATTGAATGAAGTTGAATTGAATGAGTTGAATGAAAGGTTTGGTTTAGGTGTTGGAGCACGAATTGGTGAAAGGATATTTGACGCTACCTGTAGAATAAGTGTGTAAATAAATACACGAGGACCTGAGTCAGAAAACTCTCTCAACCGTCCCCTACTGGAGGGCTGAGAGAACGTGGACCTTAAAAGAGCTGCCTATATGCAACTAAAATATTATAAGTGATAAGAAAGGAAAAAATACTAAAATAGTAACAAACAATACTAAAGTAAAGTTGCTTTATTTATACGTGTAGTGTGAATGTAATGTAACAGCTCAACTTAATAATAAATTACACTTCACAAGTGCATATTATAGTAAAGCGAAGGGTCGCTAAACAAACATTAAAGATCACTTGGAAAGGGCACTTCTTGGAGCTGTAATTATTAGTTATTTGACTCGGTCAATGTGTGCTTCATAATGTATTTATTATTTAACTATGTTTCTTTATCTTCCTTAAGTACTTTTGTGATTTAACAGTAATTATGTGTAGTGTTTTGTACAGCAAAGTGGAGGCTGGTCGACGAGGAGACAAAATAATAATGAGGATTTGAGGATCCAATAAGGATAAGGTGTAAGGAAACACAATTAAAATGAAAGATCCAATAATGTGAAATCCGTCGAATTTTAATTTTTAATTTATAGTTTTAGATTTACGGATAATACTATTGTTAGTAGAGTTACATTCACACCGAATTATAGCAAGTAAGAAATATTTTAGTTTACGGAACAACAAAACAAAATTTTGGAAGGGAGTGTGGGTGTTGGGTGGGCTGTGAACTGGAGAGCGGTGCGGGTGTCGATTTAGAAGTCAGCTGGGGTCAGAAGGGTAAGCCGGGTAGGCCATTTAGCAACTCGGGTCAACGTTATAATATTCATTTCCAACACGATGCTGTCAGTTCTGGAAGATCAGGACCGGAGGGAGAGATTGTCCCAATTAGAGGATACTATTACACATCCAAGAAGTGTTCTCAATATCGACTGCCTTTTGGTAACTTTGTTTATATTAAACATTTTTCTTAAAGCTAATCAGCAAATTGCAATGATGCTAACATTGTCTTTGGAAATCATTTATAGGACACCGTCCATGCCTTAGTATCAGACTGCAATCATCCACCTCTCAAACGGATGAAAAATATCGAGGCCTTTATAAATCGATGTAAGGAAATGTTAATCGCACTGTTTTTAAAACCCATTCATACCACCAACCACTTATACCAGATTTTTGTATACAAATATGTAAAAATACTTTCAGATGACAAAGCAACCGATGGCGTGGGTAAACTTCGTATGAAACCGGAGGATTTTAATCTTATTAAAGTAATTGGCAGAGGTGCTTATGGAGAAGTTCAATTGGTACGTAGAACAATAATAATGCCTTACCTTACCTGTATGCAAGATGCAATAGTAATGCCAAACATTGAGCGAATTAAGGAATATTAATTAATGCTATATATTATGTAATGTTACAGGTTAGACACAAAACAACTCAAAAAGTGTTTGCAATGAAGTTACTAAGTAAATTTGAAATGATAAAACGGTCTGATTCGGCATTTTTCTGGGAGGAGAGAGATATAATGGCTCACGCTAATTCTGAATGGATTGTACAACTTCATTTTGCCTTCCAAGATACTAAATACCTGTATATGGTTATGGACTACATGCCGGGTAATAATAAACTATAGCTTTAAACTTGTATATCTTTAACGTTTATTGTATGGCCACAATAATAAATATTGATAGTGTAGATTATTGAATAATGATGTTTGTTTTTATTCAAAAAGGTGGGGATTTAGTAAATTTAATGTCAAATTACGATGTTCCTGAAAAATGGGCCAAGTTCTACTGTGCAGAAGTTGTGCTCGCTTTGGATGCCATACATTCGATGGGGTTTGTTCACCGAGATGTCAAACCTGATAATATGCTGCTTGATAAGCACGGACATCTTAAACTTGCTGACTTCGGAACGTGTATGAGAATGGATGAAGTATGAATTTTTTTTTTCATTGTGTATATTTTATTGGCTTTTTAATTTTATTTTGCACAGAAAAGATCTCTTTTTGTTTGCATCATTGAGAGACAGAGACTATGCACATAGTAAATATCTTTTTCGGAGGGCTTGTTCCATAATAATATGCGAATGAGTATCAGTAAATATAAAAAGATACAATTCAACGTATGAAGGTTTTAATTATCTTACTTAGTCATGGCAAACGTTTAATGTCAACCCTTTTCCTTGCTTTTTATTTTACAGAACGGACTCGTCCACTCTGATACTGCAGTCGGAACTCCAGATTACATTTCACCAGAAGTATTAAAATCACAGGGCGGAGAAGGAGAATACGGGCGTGAATGTGATTGGTGGTCTGTCGGTGTATTTTTATACGAAATGTTGGTCGGTGATACTCCTTTTTATGCAGACAGTTTAGTAGGGACGTATGGGAAAATTATGGATCACAAAAATGCTCTTAAGTTTCCTGATGATGTTGGTATAAGTCATCAAGGGAAAACCCTAATTTGTGGATTCCTTACCGACCGTTCCAACAGACTAGGACGAAATGGAGTAGAAGAAATAAAAAATCATCAATTTTTTGTTAATGACCAATGGAATTTTGATAATATTCGCCAATGTAAGTAATACCAAAAATCTGCTTTTGATGTAAAAATGTAATGTGTTATTAATTAATGTAATTGAAAAAAGAAACTAAACCAAATATAATTTGTTAGATACGTCGTATAAAGTAGCACTGTTTAATCCTATCTTTTCTTATATGGTATATCAACAGGCGTTCCTCCGGTAGTACCAGAACTTTCTGGTGATGATGACACCAGCAATTTTGACGATGTGGAAAAAGATGACAGTCCTGAAGAAGATTTTCCTACTCCAAAAACATTTGCTGGAAATCATCTTCCATTTGTCGGTTTTACTTATTCCCGAGATTATCAACTGTTGGCTTCCAAGAAATCGACACCTCCTAATTCACATTCAAATTCCGTTGTTGATGGCTCACTATGTTCGGTATGAATATTTTTTCAACACTCTCTCCCTCACATTATGTTGATGTCATTGCATGTAATTTGCGTACAAGTTTGCCTTTTAGAGAAATGCTTAGAATTATTTTAATGCACAGGAAAGATCTCTTTTTGTTTGCATCATTGAGAGACAGAGACTATGCACATAGTAAATATCTTTTTCGGAGGGCTTGTTCCATAATAATATGAGAATGAGTATCAGTAAATTCAAAAGGATACATATATGTATTGAATGTAGTATGTAGCACGCTTGCACAACATAAGTAGTGTATGTGTGTACTTAAATGTAGCTAGAATCTGATTATGCGTTTATTTTATATGCACCTTTTGATAGGATTCCTCTGGGGATGCCAAAATGGCAAACAATATTGGGGGTCGACTTGATGAGCTGGAGGAAGCCAGATCGGTGTTACTTACACAATTAGACGCTGCCACTCAAAGGGAGGATACCTTGCGAGATGAGGCTAGAAATTTGGAAAGAAGTATAGCTCTTTTACGACACGAATTGAAAGAGTATCAACGAAAAGCCGAAGTCGAATTAGAGGGAAAGAAAAATTTAGAAAATAATTTACAAGACTTAAAGCGTAAATTAGAAGAAGAGCAAAATAAACGTACAAGAGAAATGAGCAACAATCAACAGACGAATGAAAAAATTTCCACCCTCGAAAAACAGGTAACATGTTTTTGAATGCTATTAATAGTAATAGTATACCTAGACTCTATTATCAATATTATATACAATCATGTTTATCAGCGCATTGAAATCGCATTTCAAAATGATGACTATTATTTGCTACTCTTGAAGTAAAATGACGATATCACTCGAAACCACCAATTTCGAACTGATGAATTGCGATTTCAATTTAATTGCCTTTTCCTAAGTTTCATATTTTCCACTCTGATTTCAATACTACAATAATCCCTTTTCTTCACAGTTAACGGAGCTGAATGACAAGTTGAAGCTTGAGTCAGAACAGTCAACTCGCCTTCGTAAGCAAGTCAGTGAGCTTACCGTCTTGATGACCACAAAAGAACAATCACTCAGTGAAAAAGTTAATAATTTGCAAGAAGTTAAAAGCTCTCTTGAACTTGAGTTAGCCAAGACAAACGTAGCTTTAGAAAAGGAAGAAAATATTCGTTTACAAACTGCTGATTTACAAGCAGAACTACAAAACCGAACTCAAGCTCTGCAATCAGAATTAGAAAAGACGAGAGACCGGGAGAACAGAATGATGGAAAAGAATAGAGGGCTGGAGGATAAATTAGTTCAGTCCGAAAAAACATCTACGTCATTAGAATTACAATTAAAAGCTCTAAGTGCCAAATATGAACAGGAAGTCAAGGCTATCCATAGTGAAATGGAGAGAAAAAGCCCGGCAATCGATAAGGAGGATCAAGTTAAAGGTATAATCTTTAATTTGTCAATCTCTTCAACATTACAGATATGTATCTAGATTTTTTTCCTATTATTTACGCATTTATAGTCATGCACACGTAAGTCAGTCATCCAGTCGTCATCTTAGTTTGAATAATGTAATATTGCATTACATTACCTATTTACTTTCTATAACCTTGTGATACGTAAAGGAATGTGTCATAATATCCATAATCAATTTTTTGCCAGTGTTTTGAGTTTTGTTTACTCAAAAGATAATTTCATTTAACTATTATACAGTAACTTGCAATATTGTTACTCAATAAATTATTTAATTATATTGCTCTAGCACATCTGTCTCGACTGTATTACAGAATCAAATCATTGATGCTGTAATATTATGTATTTATTCATGTGCAATAGTTAACACCTGGTATACTGTGTGTAATCTTGCTTCATGATTGAATACAATTGTGGTGTAACATTGAATAACTATACAAATTGTGCGATTCAAATGTCGTATGTATGAGCGTAGGAAATGACCAATGTGCGCATAGTAAAAAAGTTTTGATGGTAAGTAAGTAGGTGTTTTGATATTGATCCATATACGTCATCATTTCTGTTAGAAGAATTTTATTGTGTCACGGTGACACAGGGAGAGTTGATGCAAGCATAATATTATTTCCTACATTCGTTTAAAATTGCATTTTTCAAAACCACAAGATATGAGAATTATTTTGTTAGCGTAGTTATAAGTGGTCTTATCAGAAATCAGTAGCAAAGCACGAGGCAAATCACACAGTCAGAAGGTCGAGTATATTGAATAGTCGTGTTTATTGTAAGAACAATGATTATTGGAATAGAAACGGCATATCTTCTAAACATAATTTATGAATCAGCATAGATTTTCATTGTCTAGACGTATATAATATGAAATTGGAATGTAATTGGGTTGACATTTTTTCTTAGTGACACAAACACAACAGTTAATCGTTTTATTAGAAATCGCTAATCAATGAGCTTTGATCAGTGAAACTGTATGAGCAAATGAAAATTTGACTATTTCTCTTAAATTCATCAGCATGCATTTGTGTTTTGAGGTTGTGTGGACATTTGGATTTGGAGTAACGGATGTTGATTAGAGAAATGCTTTTAGTTTCTGCTGCATAATAGGTTTATGCTGGGTTTATGCAGCTTCGTTGAATTATTCTGAGTATATTACAGTTTAGTGTAGAAATTATTAGGTAAACAATAATAATTAATGCGATTTATTTAGCTTCTTTAGGAAAGTAGGGTAAATCATTGTAGGCTGTTATTGCATTTTAGTGCGGAAATGTAGGGATTATTTGGAGTAAACAATAATAAGCTGTGTAGAATCGTAGAACTGACATTGAGATTTACACAACTTAGGAGTAGGACAATATCGAAAATAACCGTTTCATGGAGGATATTTTTGATTCAACTGAATAAGAAAGAGGCAATCACGTCAGCATGTCTGACATGGTAGACACATTTAGTTAAAAACTGCTACAATTTTATGTGAATTTAGTATACATCAAAGTGTATGGGCATTCATTATCTACATCCTGCTTTGGACTCCTGCTTAGCATTGACATTCAAATGTCCTCTGCTTAAATAAGTGGGTCACAAAATTCATGAATCATAAAGATTGAATCAGAACCCATTTAGTTGGTGTAGAAATAGAAATATGTATGCAACTTCAATGCGACGAGATTTTATGTAAATTACTGTCATATTATACGACCATGTCCAGGTGTGGACTTCAATTATTTTCCATGACACAACACGTCCGTGGATAGATATCAAGTTACAAGATTTAAGATTTAAATCGTACTATGAAAGGTACATGTATAATTTGTTTAAAAAACATTTGTTTAAAATATTGAATACAGAAGGCGATTTCATACATGCATTAATTTATGTATTCCATTGACGTAGGAATTTTCATGCAAATGAATTTTTTTAACAAATTGAATTACATATTTAGGCAGACATTTTATAATGGTATTCATACTAACTGCTTTGCTTTTGTGTTTCTGTTCTCCATTAATGAATGAATACTTTTCAACAAGCACTGAGAGATTACCATAATGTGATATGGTCACATACGAATTTCGTATTTGTAATTTTTAGAATCTTTAAGGCTTTATTATACTGTGCATAGTAGAAGCAGGATATTATGAATAATAGGTATTACTAGGTACTAAAACTGACAACATTTTGGTTTTGTTACAATACAAAGGATCCCCATGCCATACTTTTTACCCTTACATAACTGGAATAACATAAAATTGGTCTTAGGTACTGCTCGTGTAAATGATCACAATTTTGGGTTTTTAAGGACTTAAATATTGCGTATTAGGTTGTGACGTAGCTTTATTTGAGAACTTCACATAAAATGGATTTTTATTGTAGGTTCTGCTATTAATTTATAGTTGTTAGTAATTAAATTAAATAATTGCAGTACAAAATTGATGATGATTTTAATCGATTATAGCCTTGCAAGCCAAGTTAAATGAAGAAAAGTCGCAACGTTTGCATGCAGAAAATACTGGTCAAGAAGTGGAGAGACAGTTGTCCATGTTGTCAGTGGATTACCGCCAAGTAACAGCGGAGCTACAAAAACTGGAGGGACAATTGAGACAGGAAGTAGAGAAGACGAAAGGCCTCATTGTGCAATTGGAACAGGAAGTTCAGAGACGATCGCAAATTCAGTCTGACTTAAATTTACAATCATCCGAAATCTCGCTTTTGAAAACAAAAGAAAAACAATTGCACAGGGAAATTGCCGAAACAAGGGAGGCCAAAAAGTCATTGGAAGAAGATCTGCAGAAGATTAAAGCTGCCAAGGCCGTAGACGACTTGCAAATGAAAGAGCTGCAAGAACAGCTCGACACTGAAATGCACTTTTCTGTACGTACCGGATCTAAGTTTTTTTATGTCTCACTAACCTATATTAAGATATTTTGGAACAATAAGGATGTAGACTCTATTATGATTAATATTATAAACATTCAAGTTATACTTTGAAATCGCATTTCAAAATGATGACCATTATTTGCTACTCTTGAAGTAAAATGACGATATAAATCGAAACCACCAATTTCGAACTGATGAATTGCGATTTCAATTTAATCATTGGCTTTTCATTTAATTTATGGTAATGGCATTTTTAAAATGTGTTATTGGGTTTGTATCTGCAGACATTGTACAAAGCTCAGCTAACGGATCTTAGGGAAGATTTTGAAGAAAAACGTCGCCAAAATCTAGAGTTAGAAGAAGAACGTAACGAACTTACCCATCAGCTTCAAATGGCTATCGGTAGGGCAGATTCTGAGTCATTAGCCAAGAGTATAGCCCACGAAACAATAGCCGAGTTGGAGAAGGAGAAAACTATGAAAGAATTAGAAATTAAGGACCTTGTTGCAAGACACAAGACTGAACTTACTAATAAAGATATCGTCCTCAATTCTGTAAGTCATGATTTAATATTGATCTTATTTAAAAGCATTGAGGGTAAATGCTAATGTGAGGCTTTTATTCTTAGCTTCGAGACAAAGAATCTGATTATAAAAAGTCAATGGAACAACTGAAGAAAGAACGGGAAGAACTTAATCAGAAACTTAAATCTGTTCAAGAAGGTTCGTGTTTTTTACATTCTATTTGTTTTTATTTTTTCGAATTAAAATGATGACTCTTATTTGCTACTATTGAGACATAATGAATAAAAAATACCGAAACCACCAATTTCGAACTGAAGAAACTCTTCTAATCTCGGTTAAGATTAGTGCTAAAAGATTTGAGACTAAAAGTTTGGATTGTTGATTAGATTTAGAGAAAGCCAGTGGGGACGAACTGGAAAAATTAAAGAAGCAATTACAAACAGAGCAAGTCTTAAAAATGCAAGCAGTCAACAAATTGGCAGAAATTATGAATCGCAAGGACGTAAATCAAGCTGTCAAAAAGGGTCAAACGGGTGATATGAGAAAGAAAGAACGGGAATGCCGAAAATTGCAACAAGAGTTAACTCAGGAAAAAGAAAAGTTTAATCAAATGACCCTTAAATGGCAGAAGGACTTACAAGATCTGCAAGCATCCTTGAGTGACGAACATCAAATAAAGTTGAAACTTCAAATGGAGCTGGACTCCAAAGATTCGGAAATCGAGGCTTTGACTAGAAAACTGTGTGAAACAGCCAGCGTCAGTTCAAATGAAGGAGACGGTATTGTTGGTGATGAGCTGCGAATGGAAGGCTGGGTGTCCCTTCCATCTAAACAGAATATTCGCCGTCACGGTTGGCGGAAGCAATACGTTGTGGTTTCTTCCAGAAAAATTATATTTTACAATTCGGACCAAGAAAAACAAAACCCAACTCGTGTTCTAGACCTAAAGTAAGTGATTCACTTTCTAATAATAGGTATAGCTAAAAAAAATTAAATGCATAATATATTGAATGAAAATCAAAAATGATGAGGAATTTTGCTACTCTTGAGTGCAATGACGAGAAATAGAAACCACCAATTTCATCATCTCTGATTTGATTTTTAGATTTAGTTTCATTCAGGCTATCGTTGAGTTTATTCATGAACCATTTTATCTTTCCTAGCGTCTATACTTTACTATAGGTTCCTATATATTCCCCTCTAACTCACACTGGTTTTCCTTAGAGTGTAAATTATTCATGGCCTTTTCTTTGAATTTACCGTAAAGATATAAATATCAAATTATTGAAGAGTATATCTGAACTATCTAGAAGTGTTGCTGTTGTCATTTGCATTCCAAATGTAGCAATAATTGATCCCAGCGTTTTATAAGTTTCTATTGCATTGAAATTTTAGCAAAGTGTTCCATGTGCGGTCCGTGACGCAAGGAGATGTGATTCGAGCAGATGCCAAAGAAATTCCTAAAATATTTCAGGTAAGAGCCAATTTACTCCAGACTCAGTCAGTCAAGTACAAGTATTATACAGACGTGCTGTTACATGATGATTACATTTGCTACTCTTGATGTGTGCATGACGATACACTCTACCACTTAAGTTTATAATCCTGATCTAATTTTGATACTTGTATAGTGTAGATATATTTTTGGCATTTCAAACTAAAATTGTTGCAACTAATGGGGAATTTCTTAACAGCTTTTATACGCTGGTGAAGGCGAAGCACGAAAACCAGAAGAGAGTCCTCCAGAAGATAAAGAAAAACCTGGCACGTTAATTCACAAAGGTCACGAATTAGTTGCAATTTCCTTTCACATGCCTACCACTTGTGAAGTATGTCCTAAGCCTCTATGGCATATGTTTCGCCCTCCACCTGCTCTTGAATGCAGACGTAAGTAATTCGCTTTTCATAATTGTAATATTCAGTTTCAACCTTGCGCTTCAACTAATGTCAATCAACATGGAAGAAAAAATAACATTCGTTTTACATATTTATATGGTTTAATAACGACACATAAAGATGCATATCTAGGGATTGTATATGAGATAACAAAATATTAGTGACTCTGCTTAGTAATCATGTGCTAAGTGTTTTCTTGACAATGTAGTATGTAAGTAAATGTGACCAATTGCTTAAAATCTAAAACCTCGGTGAAGAAAACGTGAAAAGTAACTATGGGTTAACCAAATTATTGACGTCGTCTGATTAACTTAACGTGGATCATCATCGTGGCACACTTTTGACTTTAAGAAAAGATTTACATTCGGATCGATCGATTCTTTATTTTGATAGACATGTATTTTTCGTCAACGTGCTTTGTGGATGGCGAGCTCGTGGCTATTATAAAACGTCTTTACATTATGCACATGTTTTTGTTGCAGGGTGCCGAGTTAAAATTCATAAGGAACACTACGGAGAAGAAGTTTTAGCTCCTTGTAAAGTACACTATGATCCAAATACGGCTAAAGAGCTACTTCTGCTGGCGCCCACAGAAGAAGAGCAAAAGACGTGGGTGACGAGGCTTAGCAAGAAAATTCAAAAAGGAGGATTTAAGGCTGTGTCGCAGTCAAGGTCGGTGTTCTATGTTCCAACGTCTTCCTAAAATTACAAAGCCAAATCGCTAAACTTGCTGGGCTGCGAACTGATGCCTTAAATACCGAACCTTCATCCGTTGCCTACCTGTTAATTAAATACATGCGTTCCATATCGAATAACTGACTTCTTTGAGAAATTCTCTCTATGCTATATTCTGTGATTTTTGCTTAAACTTAACTTACCTTATAGAAAGTATACGTTTACAGTATTTGTTTTAATGCTACTTTGACTATTCAGCTGATGTTTGCAACTACATGTAAGACATTGTGTGTATCAACTCTAGTGTATGCCATTGACCGTATACTGAAGAGTTTAAGACTTATATTATTTGTTCTCGCTTTTTTCAATAATTATATGTGATGAAATAGTAATCTATAGTATCCTGGGTGTACTTGTTGCGTTGCATGTGTTTTGTAGTAGTTAGATGTGTACTAATAGTTTGTGGATCCACGGAACAATGAACTGAATGTTGATTGGTAATTACCTTATAAGTTTTCTCTGCTTATCAGCTATATTTAATATCATTTATATATATCATGTATGTTTTCGTTCATGTTGTAGTCATAAGTGTTAAACCGAAATTTAAACCCATGATTTCGTACCTCTACAGGGAAAAACAAAAATCGGCCACACTACCAGCCAGAAATAAGTGAAAATGAAATAAGTCAAAGTGAATCAATCTATCATGAAAATCAGTCGTCTTCCATTCCCTGCGTGCCCGTCTGCTTTTCTGTATGTTCCGTTTAGTCCTACATTATTATTGCACAAACATGTCTCCTGTCCTTTTACGTTCGATTCCCATCGTCTACTTTTTTATCATGAAAGAAAGTCTTTATTATTTAAATATGGAAAGGGAAACATATTTGTTGTGTTTTGGTTATTTTATGTGACGATACTAGTTATATAAAGGCATTTTGACGTTGTGCGTGTACTTTGTCAGTGTTTCAAAGACGTACCAATCAATTATTATTACACTACATTAAGTTATGTTATTCTTAGAAGTATATATTATACGAACCTACTTACAATATACGAAGCTACCGATGCAGATTATTAGACTATGAAAATAAATATCCGATCAAAAGCAATTAATGAAGCCATAATACGCACTCGTATTGATTAAATTTTATTTTATTTTCTTTCTCTTGCTTCACGTCCACTCTCTCTGGCTTATTCTCTCACTCACGGTACGGTTGACGATGTGTGCATTTACACGTACTCGCTTACACTTTCATCGAAATAAAAAACTCAACATTTAGGAGACGGATATCAACGCTCTTACAGTCACAATTCTCACAATTACAACCACAGCCAATTCACCATCTCCACAAGAATACTGATACGAAAAAACCCACAAATGTCAATGTAGATGTCGAAATGTTTGTGTAATACCTAGAATGTAGAAATAACACTCGAATAGCCATTTACTTACTTACATTTACCTTATACCGTTTTTCACCACTGTAGACTTTATTTTGTCGCGTTTTTTGTTGATATATGTCATGTTGTAGCTGTGATGTACTTTGTAGGTGTCTCCTGTGTACCACCCATACAATTACTATACCTACCTAGGTACAAAAACACAAAATAGAATTCCTTTTCCGTTTAAAAAGTGTAGGAGTCTATAGGGCCGAGGATGTAGTGTTTCACATAGTGGAATAAGTTTACCTATTACCATACACGTCTTTTGATTCTATTAGGATCTGTATCCTTCTTCCTTTTGTTGAAGTAACTTTTAAATGTTTGTCGATGAGTCTTCATTAGCATTTATAGCATGTTCGTTATATTGTAATTGTCGTCCATATTTTATGTGTATTCCATAGCGTCTAAAGTTAAATTACAAATTTGTGTGAGTTTTAGAATTGATAGTACCTAACAATATATACATACGAATACGATGTATAGCTATGCACATACTCTGTCTTCATTATTTAAGCATGTACGCTGACTGTTTAACATATTTATAGTCTCTATAAGGTGGATAGGTAGAATCAGATTTGTTTTTCAAATGCATACCTAATTCCTCTGTGCTTTGAGATTTGAAATAATGTGTATTATGAATCTTATTAGTACGACTTGAACTGTGATTTTTTCGAGGTGTATGTTGATGAATGTATTTTAAGCGTGCTGTTTTGTTTTTCCTTGAATATCAAATCAATGAGAGTTATACACTATAGATTTTGTTAATTGAGTTGCTTAAATCATGAAGTAACGTTATTTTACTAGGATTATGTTACGTTGAATGTTAACTTTACTTAGAGCGTTTAATTGTCATGAGTGAATGTTGCTGTGTTAGTCGAAGAAAAAGGAACTTCAAATCAAGTGCATTATATACTTATACTCTCTTTACATACATATATGACAAATCAGGTCAGATCGTTCGTTATTATTTTCCTTACATCTCTATTTGTTATTATTATTATTTGTTTTATTATATAATCAATTTTATATTCAAGTTGATATTGCTTTCATTGTTTTCATATACAGATAATATATGATTTCATTTATAAATGATCAATCAAACAAAATGATTCTACACTATAGGCCTTACTAAGTAATTTCTGCTACTCGTACACAAGATTCTAATTAATGTATCACTTTGTAATACTAATTACTAATTATTAATTACAATTACATGATACCTCTAATGCCTATACATAACATAACAATTCTTATTAACCTGTGAGAGTAAAATGTCAAACTCTACTATGAAACGCTCAAAATTCAAGTACAGTAATAATTATGATAATAGTACCTTAACTTAAAAGTAGTTATGTTAAAGTGAAACCGTACAATGCAATAATAACGATGCGATCTCGCTAATGTCGCATTCACAAATAAGGCAGAGTCAGGTATTTACTGTGTTCCTGTAACTGTAAGTAAACTGAATCTTAAAATACTAATAAATACTAACACTAACTTTACTACATACACTTACACTGTCGCTGTAAAACTGTACACATACAATACACTAATTGTAAATGTAAAATGATAACCTGGTCATCATCATTACATAAATACATACATAATACATCCTGCGAACAACCCCACACTAAGTTTAGATACTTAAAGCTTAACTTTGAATACATAGCACTTGAGTTTGTATTTATTAGTACGAGTAATGTACCTCCTGATTAGCCATATAGGTTAGTATTCGTCAAGTTATTATTGACAAATTATGATAATCATTAATGTTATTTTATTTTAAAATATGTTAATTATCCGATATTAATAAACTGACGCATAGTTTTAGAGAGCTGGTAAAAATGAGTTGAAATGTCCAGTCAGGCGTGTTACTGTAGTTGTAAATATAGTTGGAAGAATATCAGCATTAATATATAAGTAAGTAAGTGCATGGGCTGAAGCATTTCTCTTTTCCGTTTAGACTGTCAATGCATTATCATTGTTGTATGAAATTGTTATTATTATTTATTGTATACAATGTACTGGCCCATTTACATTGTTTACGTGTCAATTTATGTATGTATCTGAAGAATGGCCTGTTTACATGCAGTAGTACAGGTATATTATACTTACACATGATTTTCATTACCTATATGCTACAAAAACACGATGAAACATTCATAATATTATGCTGACATGCCTATTATATATTACTTACTCTTACACGCGAAAAACTATGCTAGTAGATACAGATACAACTTTGGTTATTTATGACGTACATTCTAGTTTAGAATTATTGTAATTACTAGTTATTTACTATTATACTACAATCTGTAGCTTTATTATAATAGCTTGTAATAAATATGCATGTTGTAAGATACCTGCCTTCTTGGTTTACAAACTAAAATCGATAGGTGAGAATGTTGACTGCCAAAAATTAAGCAAATAAATAAATACATAATAATCAAACAATTAAATCTCTGAAAAAGACAAAATTCTTATGATTCTTCGTGTTTTTTCAACTTATTGTTTATTTTGTTTATAAATGGTAATATGATAGTGTAATATAATATGTAGGAGTAGTTAAGTACAGGTAAGGCATGAGTACGCAGAAACTAAGAAATGGATTAATTAGCAGTTTTGGATACTTCTAAAGTATTCACCCAATGGAGTAATATTTCCGATTGTTCCTGTGAGCTCGTCTCCTTGATGGGCCGTAAAGATTTCAGCCCCATCCACGTTTTCGTCTCCAGGAATTGGCTCTGCCGTGTTCCAAAAGATTTTAACAATATTCCATTGTGCATCTCCGTCACTATACAATTGTCTCATGTACTCTAATTGACGTGGAGCCCCTGCCCAGTGCCCTTGACAAACTTCCGAGTAAAAAGTAGGTTTGAGAGTATTAAAGCGGTTTTGTAATTCTGAAGGAGTCCTTGTGAATTCATTCCATCCTTCATACGAATGCACTCCGAATGCATCCAGACTGCCCATACAGTCGACACCTTCTCTGTCACAGGCTTCGAACCATTGGCGATACCATTCCATTCTCTCTGGACCCAATCCAGCGTCAAAAGGAACTGGAGACGGGGATGTTAATTTAAAACCATATTTATTCTTCACCTCAATGACGCGTCGCCATTCTCGTGCAGCATCTTGAGGAGAAATGATGTTATCGTGGTTCCCTAATATAGAAGAAGGTGATGAAATGTATGCAAATTATAAATCTTCTTGTATGGACATCCAAGAACAGTCCAACTGATGAAATATGGTATTGAGACGACCTTGCATGCAATTTCCAATGTAAAATACTAAATTACATTTACATGAATAAATACTTAAATAGTAATCACGTAGATAGATACCATCACATTACTTATCAATCACGTAGATCGTTTAGGATAGAACTTACATACGTAACATCATATGTAAAACGATTTCAGTTTTATAGAAGCCTATACCTATTTTTTTTAGTTTTTTAGCATAATATGGCTAATGCTTTACAACACTTTACTAACAATGATAGCAGTATGGATTATTTACGTACCTCCATACGCGAAGTTTGGTTCATTATAGCCCAAAACCCATTCTGGTCTGTCTTGAGGAGCCAAGCTTCCCAGATAAGCATCCAAATCATTGATGTCAGAAGCTTTCCAAATTGTTGGGTAATGCATTTTTGATACTCCGAAGCATGGATCGGGTCGCACACGAAAATTTACGTAGTTTCCAGCATTAGCAGCCCCTATACAAATATTCATTAGTATAGTACACTCAAAATCGCTTTGGTAAAGCATAGATACCTAGTTTTAATTGTATATGATTTAGCATGACTCGCTTGATAGGACTACGGCTGGTAGGTTTTAGCTTCATAATGAATCAGTTTAGTTTGCATCTAATAATTCTTGTAATGTACGTACCGGCAACTCCACAGTACGTTCCCCAGTTGAATACGAGTCCTTTTTTATTTGTACAACCATCTCCAAAACGGAAGACATAAATTAGCCATGCCAGGCAAATAAATAGATGAGATTTCATATTTCAACTAAAGCACAGGTTATATATTAAGTGACACAAATTGCTACACTATTCTATACAATGTGGTTAATGAATCAGATTTTCTTTAACAATGTTGCGTATTATCATCCAACAAATCGTATTTAAATATAAGTAGGTCCGTTATTATTACATTTATAATTAGATTTGCATTTTTCTTTATCATTGCTATCGCACATACGAATAATATAGTTAAAAACTTTCATTAGTAGCACGTGACATGCATCATTTATGCAAAATTGTTTTTCTTCAATGTAAATCATGCAGGCTTTCAATGCAATGTAATGAAGTGAATAGTTAAACCTTATAGCTGTAGTCTTGATTTGCTCATCATTACTAATATCATATCTATGACATGTGTCACTTGTTGAAGTGCTACTTTGAGAATATTATGCAATATGGCTACTTATTCAACAGATTTATAATTATATAATTATTAATTGAATATTAATTATGAAATGGCTAATTGTAAATATTACGAGTACCTGCCTATCTATATCACATAAAATAAATAAGTTGAAATGTTTTACTTAAAATCTGCAAATTGAATTAAAGACAGCGTCAGAATTATTGTTATAATACCATTGCATTAGGTCCGATTGTTACGTTTACATGCATATTTGCGTACCTAAATACGAGTTTGCATTTCCTTCATGTTCTCTACTGACATTATGTAATTGTAGGATCGATACTAAAAAACAATTCTCCGTGTAAAATACAGTGTAGAATTTTAGAGGATATTTAAAGAAAACAAAATTCATTCCTAATAAATCTCTACAATACCATACCTTCCAGTACAATTCATTTTGATACAGTTGGGTACATTTTCTCATGGTGTGCAATAAAAGTAATAAAACAATGGCTTTAGTTTAGTAGGAACAAGAAAAGAAGTCCACTACGGTACAAATCAATGTAGTACGTATATACGTGTCAAAAGGAAATCTGAAGATCGTTTTGTTTCATGAACTAGACATTTGATTCCATCCGGTGTGAAGTGACTCAATTGTAATGACATCAATTCAACTAATACACTTACCTATTACTCCTTCCCCTTAAAATCCTAAGGTGACGAAAGTGAATTCAATGGCAAATATTAACCTCGAATTTAAAAGGTGTATACACAGTAGTGTTCATTTTATTGCACGTGCATTATTATCCTATTTATCTCAGATTGCTTCCAAGCCCTGTTGCTCACGGTTTAGTCCTGCCTATGTAGTGTCTAAACTGTAGTGTAGGTAATGGGGAAATCTCAATTTCCGCTGTAAATATACGGAGAGATAGAATTTTCTATGACATCAGTACCATTACATATTGGAAGTACCAACATGTACTTCCAATATAAGTTATGGTACATACTAGTACATAGCTATGTAGTAGCACGATGTTAGCAATTAGCAATTTATCGAAATTCTCAATCTGGCGGACCTGAAGATTCTCATCTTCCCTGAACTTAGCTGAAACACAAAATACGTTTATCTGAGTGTAGTCACAGTCAGTTTCAGCAACTTAAATGTAAGCGGAAGGTGAAAGTTCTTTGTGGGCAAAATGCCGTCATTCGTCATCACACCACATTACATTGATTACATCTCATCAGCCCACACACACCACCAACAGCGAAAGTAGATTACTGCTACTAGTACAACATACAAGTTCACTATCAAGCAGTGTTATGGTCTTTTTGCTTGTACTCTTGAACATCATAAAAAATATGTAATCCCATCTAAATTGAATACAATTAACCACCTTTCCATTATCTGTGAAACACAATGTGATATAAGCCATATACCTACTCCAATTCTTTCGAATTTTCTGTTTACATATTCTCAAGATAACTCTATACAGCGACCACTTCACCGACTCCTGTTGACAACATACTGACTATTTTAAATATTATAATGCACCATGCAGGCAATGAACTTCACCTACCTAATACTGAACTACCAGCTTCTTTTATATTGCTAAATAACTTACTGCGCATTTCGCTAAAGAAACTTTTTTGATTCTTTATCATGAAACTGGTACGCATTGCTGGGTGAGACTTATTGCAAAACTGGCATCCGCTGTATGTAGTATAGGTACCAATAATATTAACTAGGCATCTTAAAGGTTATAAATGATAAAGTATTCCGAGACAATACTGTACAAAACCACTGTATTTTATTATATAAAACCTTACACAGAAAGAACAGGTATTTACATATCCAATGAAAACTTGTTGCTAAGATGTACCAGGTAAAATTACAAGGTATAATTAATGTATAGTTGTAATGAAAATTTGGCGATCATTATACAA
The DNA here is from genome assembly GCA_034694085.1 of Pogonognathellus longicornis. NCBI lineage: Eukaryota > Metazoa > Arthropoda > Collembola > Entomobryomorpha > Tomoceridae > Pogonognathellus > Pogonognathellus longicornis. The sequence goes on from JAQFYB010000560.1 coordinate 42,855, forward strand.
GGTAAGATTAAGTGTCTAAATGTTAAGTGACCCTTCGATGCGATGTTGTAACAACTGTACGTGTAACAAGTTCATACTGTGATTTACAAGTACAATGTAATTTGCAAGCTTAGGTATACCAGTTACTTTTAGATTTATCCTAAAGTAAACTTTTGAACTCAAACCTCTCCAATCTTTTGAATCAGAGAAATTTAGCTTGAGAAGGCAGTTAGTTAAACGTCTTGAGATACGGAGATACGCAGTTTCTTTTGTTGAAATTGAAACGACTTCAGTACTTCGTATAGCGACTGAATTTTTGAGTTGATTGGCCGTGACAAAGATAAAATTGCCGATTTTTATCAAAGATTATAATTCGATAGCTGAGTTTTGTAAATTGTTTTTGCAGAATGCCAATGGCAGTGTATCAATATATGGAAACCAAGCTAAGGTGCCACTAAGGTGTGAAAAACAATACAAAAAGGTGATGCAACTACAAAACATAAATTTATTATGTTGTACATAGGCCACAGTCACATATACACAAGCAAAAAGCACTCAATATTTATCCGGTAGAGCATCTCAAAATGGCTAATAGTAAGTGACGACTTGAGCAAAGAAAAACTTTCTTCATTCTGAATGCAATATTTACTCAAATTACAATAATACTAAATCAACATATCTCACTATGCATGAATGTAAAACTCATGACGCGGAATGAATTTCTAGTGTCTTTTCCTGGATAAGTATGAAATAAAATATAAATATATACGTGTATTGTCACCTTGCAGGTGAAGTGATTGCAAATCATTCGTCATCCGACAAACGATCCTTACTGATATTATGTTTCCTGCAATAATTTTTTTAAGTATACATTATACAAGGGAGCCATTATATGTGTGCGAATATGGGAACAACTTTCATCTGGCCTCAAAAAATAATTCCTCTTGCACTTGGTCCACTACCTCGGTTAAGAATCTTGGTCTAGTCTACTTAATTTGGTGTAAACCTTAAAAACTACAAAACTACTTGGGGAATACAAATGTTTCATGGTATGACTCACTCAGATTGACAAGAATCACATTTATTGCTGTTTTAAGCACATGCTCTCAAAATAAATAATTTTCGTTTCTAAGCAGAGTGTAAGACTACAAAATATATTTCATATTTTCTCATAAGCAATATACAAATCTATATAAAGAAGACGCTAAAGATGTTGATTATCTTCAGAATCTTCTGTCATTTACTGGAAGAATATGTAAAATCATATTTTCTACATGTACAATACAAATAGGTACTGATTTCAATTTCATATATGATCATTCAAACAGCATCATCAAACACATCTGTGTAAGTTTCGTCAGTAGGAAAAATACTGTATGATGTATGTAAATTGGTTGGTAGGTACTGTATTTTTGCTTCAAATCGAAGCGTTTCTTACCCATTTATGCAAATATACCTACCATTGTATATAGTATGCTCCTGTAGTACGTAGTTATTATATAGTTGATTATATTTCAATACAATGTATATATGTTTGCGTAGTTCCACTAAACTCATTTCGCATTCATGCAATCTTCGTCAGTCTCTGTGCACTTGGTATTTATTTTGACGGAACGGATATGGATTAAGTATATACCTACGTGGAGTAACGTTGCTACATCATACTTTAATAGGGTTTTAAATAAATTCATGTTTTCATTTCGCACACAAATTTTGCATTTTATGACACAAGTCCAATATAAATAAACATTGATGTGGGCTAGTACAGCTGTGTTGTACTGCTATGAAATCCTCACCTGCACCAGCCATTGCATCTGTAGTTATCTAAATAAACTCATTTTTATAATCTTGATATACGATCAATATCGTTAACAGTGTTATATAGTGTAGCTATCTAGATAATGATTGCAAGTATGACGACAAAGTGTATTCATGACCATCCTCACCACCCGCCACTTCGTGCACAATGTATTCTGAGAACAAATAAGAAAAGATAAACAGAACGTCAAGTTCCATGGAAAGATTAAGAGTATTATGCTTACTCTTTTTTTTGATAAATCATTATACTCCATTAATATACTTTCGATTGTGAATTGTGTCAGAATTCATAAATGTCACTACTAAATACATATATGTAACACAAACAAAGATCTTCATACTTATGCATGCGCATAACTATCATTTTATAACAATAAGATTCTGCAAAGTAAAGGCTTGCTTTTTTGCTGTAGATACCTACTGCATTTACGTAACAATAATGACTTCAATCTCCTTTTGCGTAATTGAAATACTAGGTATGTAGTATGTATTTAATATATGTACCATGTGTACCAATATACATGTGAATTTATTGATTATTTGTCAAGTGGGTTACATACAATAATCAATTTTGTATTTTACCATACAATTGCTGATCGATCAATCTGCAATATTTATTGTAAATAATTCATTAATTGAAATATTCTAAATGAAGTGGAATGGGAATTATATTTATTTAGCTATTGCTCAGTTGCTCACAGAATATGGATAATTCTTTGGGTATTGCTCGATGCAGAAGGAAGTAAGGAAGGAGAAATCCCTCAAAATTGGAAGATGAAACTGATACATTAAAATTTTGTAAGTATAGTTTTAACAGACCCTCAACAGAAACAAGTCTGAACAATAAGCAGATCCCTTAAATGTTAAAATTCAGTTTTGCAGAGAATCTCATCATTCATCAATGATTATTAGGTAACTTAATAAAAGATGAGTAATATCATGTGATTCATTTTGTAGGGATAGATACATAGTACATACCTATAAACCGTCTCTTACGATACGTATAAGTAAGTTAAATACCAGGAATCACGTGCCGTGAAATTTCTAATCGTCGAAATCAAATTTATTATAGACCTACAAACCTTGAAGCTACTGAAGAAAGTAGGGTTTACATTTAAAAGTTCTCCATTTGCATTGCTATTACATGTACTTCTCATCTATTACCTCTATACATAAATCATAATTCAATAGCAACAATAATATTGTGCAGAAATGTGTTAGCACCACTATGTATACCTACACAATGTACGTAACGTGTAGCCATGAACTTTCTCACGGAAGAAATGGAAAATCTGTGTATACGCGGAAATCAAGTAAATAACTGTTGCATTCCCCCTGTCTAGAATTATAGATTCATTATGTGAACGAACTATTAAGGACACGGGAACAAATCACATGGAGAGTAAAAGTGAAATATCACAAAAATTATTAAATTCATCAGTGTTTGAGCACTCTGATATGCAATACAGTAGCAAAAAACAGCATACACTAAGATGAGTTTTATTCACACTAATGCAGATTTGTCCATATTGAGTGCACGACTGCACGTTAAGTGAGAGGAGATCCTATCAACATCAACATCACCCACCAAAAGTACCACTAAAAGGGTCAACCTATTTTTTTGACGGGTCTCACGTGAATGCATAACCACTCACGTAAAAGATGTCAAAATATAATGCTAGTGGAACATCAAGATAAATATGTATATTAATGTATGTATAGACTTTTATATGCTCTTAAATAGTCCAATATTTATTTATGACGATAAATATCTTTAATACACTTTATTGCCTACTTTCAATACTGCAAAACACAGTACAAAAAACGCAGTGCTAACAGAGTTAACGAATAGGTGATGATGTAAACCCAGAGCTCCTGTAGAATGATCACATACGAGGTCCGATGTTGAAAAGATCGAGCGTTTTTTTACATTTAAGCCTGATTAGTACATTTTGTCTTTTCTAGATTCTAGTAGACCAGTCTGAAAATACTAATTAATGCTTTGTCAAAGGAAGTACTTTGTCAAATATCAAATGTAGCAATTTGACATGGTTTATATAAATTCATCAAGTAACGAATCAAGTTGTTGATATTGGCACTACTTAAATATTATGTTCTGGGATTTTCATGTTTCGTCATCCTGTTTACTTGGTAGTAGTAGTACCCTCCCTGCATGTTACATGGAACTTTTAGAAATCTGAACTAGGTTATAGAAATAATGGAATTTCCAAATGTATATAAGAAATGTAAAAATGTATACATTTCTCTTTCTTTACTTTATTTAGGCCAAATGTATCAAAGATGAATTTCACAGATTCGCCAACATACTTTTCAAAATTATGCATAAAGCTGATAGTGACCGACAGAAAAGGTGCTTCTGATTCTCAGAAGCTTTCTAAATCATAACAAACAAAAAGTACTGCTACTTTATACAAACTCAACTAACCAATATTCCCAGCTATACATAATTTCGTAATGTGTATCCACATGTATTTTTCAGCACTGTATTAGTTTAGCTATTGCTATATTGGCTGCACATTTTGACACTGACGACAATTACGTTTGCATTTAGAAACTTTCAAATTGTCTATACAATAGGACTACTTATAAAAAGCAATATTTTATTGCTTGTATTCCTCTGAAAGCGACTTTTCTTATTTATCTACATTTGTATATGTAACATATTAAGTTACATTAAGAAAGAAATGACATAACATCATAAAATTCTAATTCAGAGTAAAGTGATTATAATACCTATTCATGTATATTGTTTACAAGTCTCATGCATGCATGTAACAATAACGAGTGATACTTTGTTTACCATTGTACATATTTTTAACCAAATGTAAGTGGAAGGGGCCCCCTTACGAGACCCCTTTATCATAACGCTTTGTATGCCTGTCTGTCATCAAAGTCACCACTTTATTATATCCGTTTCGGTTTAAGGATGTTTATATCCTGTTGGCAAACAGTAAAGTGACACCCAATAAATTAGGTATATTGTTTTAAGCACAAGTGTTTAGGGATCAAACGTTCCGTTGAAATACTTGTTTCTAAGGTCTTTTTACAATTAGGATTGTAGTAAGATACATCAATAATGTATATTCTGTCATTTTAAACTTTGTAAACAATTTTACTTAGCTTTGTAATAAGTACTAGTGAAGATCAACCACAAAACTTAAAAGTCCATACAAACATCCGTTGGTTATGTTGCAATCTTCAATGTCCGCGGTATGTATCAATCTCTCAAAATTCTTTGAAATTCATCCTGAATTCACTTTTGAAAAGCAGCTCTGAGCCAACATGGACAAAACAGAATCATTCTAAAGCTGGGTCACAATATTATATTTTGCAGTTTGCACAGACTGATTTGACAGTATTATGTTTGTACAAAACATAATGTCACTCAAACTGACCTTATGTATTGCATATCGAATTGTTATTCTCATGCTTTTTTTACAAAATCAAGTACCTACACTCACACTACGAACGTCATTTCATGAACTAGTTTACATTATGCCACCATTGTATCTATATCTTACGGAAAAACGGGTAAATGTTTTTCGAAGAACTAAAAACACTCACTAACATTAACATACAATAAAAATTTTGATGTATACAATTAGATAGAATACAGTACCTAAGTATGCATTTATGTATCATTTCACTCGCAAGAACGGCATGTGTGTCCAGTTTTGGATAATAAATACCGATTTACGTCACCCATATAATTTAGCTACGCCACTCTGAGTGGGGTGACTATTAGTAATAAATATGATGACCATGATGCAAAATTTGTATTACTTCATCACGTTTAGAACCATAATATGGTTCAAATGACAGTTTTCCTGGTTGTAAAACAGGATCAAAAACGTAAACTGATGATTTGCGTACCGAATTCATTAGGTAGGTACTACATTAAATAACACATTACAATATTTTCAAAGCATATTATGCAAATTTACTTAATCAAAATTCATGCCACTGAAAACTGGTATCCTTGAGTCAACTAAATTTTATGCAAAGGTCCAGCTGGTACCACTCACAATGAAGGCCTTCATGAAATAAAACCAGTATAAAAAACGAATTGTATGTTTATCTTACTGTAAAATATACAGTTAAGCAAATAATAAACTTTGATTCACTTATTAGATTTCCATCATTACACTACACATTATTCTATATAGACTGCCTGTATGCCTTCATAAGATTGCATTATACATACTATTTCTCTTTAGTACTTTATGCTCATTGAACAGCTAACATAGCTTGTTCAATGCATTATTTAAATGCATAATTCTATTTCGAGAATACACACATCTTTTAGAAGAATTTAAGATTGAGTTTCTCATTCTTTCAGGCCTTAAAGCTGAAGTGTACGTCAACTAGTTGCAGTTGGCGTAAATCCGTTTTCCTAATACCAAATAATTCAAACTACCTAAACTTTCATTGATAGAATTATTTAATAATGACCCTTAAATACTACTCCCGACTGCATATTATAGCTTGAAATTAGAGTAAGGTATTGTATTACATACATGTTATAAAAGTTACGACATACAAAAACTGCTGTAAAAATGGATGATGTCGTATGTGTTGCATGTAGATATAAGACCGAGATATATTCATGTACGCATGGTGTTTATAAATATGCAAGATGCATTTTAAAAACACTGACGACTGATCAAATTCAAATCGTTCAAACCCATAACTTATCTTATAGTTATAGGTATGTATATCTATAGCAGCCAAAATTCATTCAACGTATAAAGAGCGGACGTTAAAGGGCTATATAATAAAGTAAACTATTTGAAATTCCACATGATTTTACGTACAGAAACACTATTCACGTTTCTGCAAACCAGTAATGAAAGCAATAATATTCGATTTCTGACGTCAAAGAATATTCGAAATGTCTCAGGTATGTAAATCTTGAGAAAATAGAAATAAATATGTAGCAATCCTTTCGGACGTGTTTCTGATTTCTAACACCTGTATGCTCCTATAAAGCCATTAGTAAGTTGCCTTTATATAATTCGTGATTTATAACACCTGTGACTGTGTACCTATAAATCTATTAGCAATCACCGTCAGGACAAAAAAAATGCTACGTTATGATAACATTTTAACATTGGCACTTGTGACTGGCCGTAACCTATACAGGTGACACAGTGACATTCCGTCATTGCAAACATAACACATGTATATAGTACACACCAATG
>JAQFYB010000561.1:0-49872 GCA_034694085.1 Pogonognathellus longicornis
AATCGCGAGCTGTGGTGTACTCGAGCTGTAAAATCTGCGAGCTGTGATGTGCACCGAGCTGTGATGTACGGTCACCACGTCAGCTCACTTTCAAACAAACTCGTCCGAATACGAACACTCGTCTCTTTTCCTCCTAAAATAAAGCGGAGTATTGTATAGGAATATTATAGCTTTAAATAAAGGTTTACATTTACACACTGTCAGCATGCGTTTGTTACTATTTGTACTTTGTACGTACGTTTAAGGCATTACACTATGTACGTGTATTACTATTTTGCTATTACTAAAGTATACAATACACTCCGTTCACACTGCAATGCAATGTCTGGTTACTTAGGTTAAGTTACCGTGTGTGTGCCTGGCAAAAGAGAGCTAAAACAATAATTGGAGCTGTGTGGTGCTTGTAGTTGTATTGCTGTTGTATTTAGTAGAAGAGCTTTGTGTAGTTTTAGTTTTTGGTGCTTAATGCTTATCCATTATCGCCATTGTATCGTGGCCCCGACCTCTGGTAGAGGCAGGTAGGTATGTATAAAGCTATATAATTTTCGAAGCGATCAAACCGATAATGGCGATGTTAACCAGGTATTCATATTCACGTAGTACATATTGTAAATGCAGTTTGCAGTATAGTTGAGAACACTTGCGTTATTTGCTATTCCATTTGGATGTTTTCTATGTATTGCGTCAGAGTTTTTGATCGGTTATCCATCTAGTACTAGGTAGGTATTATAGTCTAACTACAAATACTTGGACGAGATAATAATATTATAGCCTTGTTCTCACAGCCAGAAAATTTCCCCTTGTCAGTTCATTCCAGTGTGAAAAATTCATTTCGGCTCAAAGTATACTACACTCAGTTAAAAGTAAACACTAATATGCCATTACGGAAAGAAGGTAATAAATAGCTATAGAAAACTTAGTTGTTCATGGAGAGAAACACTAACTACCAACTAACTACACAACTTGTCCGACTGGCGAACCGCGATGCAATAACAAGACATACACCATAAATAAATAAAGCAATAGTTCACATTAGTTAGCTAGATTTTGTACTTTTCTTGAATAATTTTATAGCTTCAATATCCTTCTTTCTATTACTAGCAACCTATATGCACGTATTACTCTTTCTCAACGAATGTTTGCATTTTGTCTGTGGAAAAGCTAACATTTTTCCAGTGTGTTTGTGTTTGTGGCTACATACAAGTACAAAACCACGCATAAAAGCCAAAAACTTCTAGTTTTACTGCGAAATATATCTTTCCAATGTGCATTTTCATTTTATATCAACTTACAACGTAGTTTTAAGTGTGCAGTATATGCATAGGAGGTTATGTGTTCAACATCACTAAATGTATCAAAGTATTTATTACTTCAACTAGATTTCTCTTTTAGAACTATCAAATACATTTATCTAGGAAACATACACACACGCACACAGTTCAACACAATCACAACATTATATTAAGTACAGACAGACAACTCAACATTAACAAACTTCAAGACTGTACTGTACAAATACTTTTTACGTAATAACGTTCCAACATATCTCTATCCATTCCAGTTAGATAAATTATTTTGCGGTAAAGCAAACTTTGAAGCTCCAAGTTTAAGTTTTGTTTAGCTAACAGACACCTAAAGTAACTTTGCCATTTCTGTTTTCTGTAGGTATTATCTTTATTCCTTTCTTCCGAAAAAGTAGCTCAAGCAGTTATTTCTGGATTTCAGCATATCCAATATCCAATGCTATGTATATACTCCTGAACTGTATAAAATACTAACTACATACAAGGCTCAAACCAACCAATGTACCTAACTTCTAAACTACGCACAAGGCTTAAGACTACAGAAACTCGCTTAAAGAATTGAAATTCAATCAATACCTACCTCCTAAAATAATGTATAATGGATAAGCTTTTCTCTCAAGAAAACAACTTATGAATAGAATTGCAAATTGTACTAAAACAAATCATTGGAAAACTTTAATATTGACATAAAGATTAGCAAAGCACAAACTTTTCCCTTCAAATGCAACATTATCAAACAAGTAAATTGCTGCAATGTATTCTCCAAATAGTTATTACAGTCAATTCACAAACATGATTGACATTTTAACAGAAACATTACAAACTCTATTCATGTATGTACATTTGTAATTTGCTATAATATATTTATTACAAACCAATCAATCTTGTCCATTATAAAGTACAAAAACACATTACTAAGTCATCTATCTCGTTATCTCGTATGGGTCTTTATAAACTGAACAATATAGTAAACTTTTAATGAAACTCATCATCTATTCTATAGGTGTATAATTTGTGATGCATATACATTACTACATAATACAATGCAACTATACAGTAGAAATAGCGTAATGAGGTAGTAAAGCCATATGACATAGAAAGAGTCAGAGACACGTTATAAAGGCAAGTTGGGAGATAGACTGTAAGTCGCAGCACACATCTACTCCTTGTAGCACTTCACCTTTTAGCCGGAGTAGTTGGTCGCTTGTAGCAAGAGTGCAATAAAATATAATGGTGTGGTCTAGCCTGTCCACATCGAATTCACAATTCACATCCACCCATTATCACAACATTGAATTTTCTACAACTCACAACTTATATTACCTTGCACATCCTCATCCCCCATTGTGTATTTGTTTTATATTTGTCTTTCACTTAGGCTTGACATTTTACATATACCCTAGCATTACTTTACATTTACATTGCACACTCAAACCAACTGAACAAACTCCAACTGTCTCCTTTACTATGCACTTTGCTGCTACACAACATCATGCATTACGTTGCACACTGCACCAAACCAACTCAGCTATTACAAATGTGTGTCTCTATGTAGTATAGTACTACTATGTAAGTTCTCTGTGTGAGATAAGTAGTAAGTATCTGTATACGAATCGCTTCTGAATATTAATAATATTCTAGCCTCAAAGTAATAAAGCAAGGGAATACCTGAAAATACTTATAAAGTTGAAGCAACTCTTAGTTCTTTGCTTTAAAACAAGAGGTATATACTACCTACTATCAAAGATTACCACATTTCCAGGGCCAAAGTCACATCTTATTATTACCAACTCCTTTATTTTCTTTATTTTCCTAGCTAGTTCTACTCCAAACTTACAAAGTTGCTAATACTTCCAACTATACGACAGATATTATTACTACGGGTACACGTATAGTTAATCAACTAAAAGTTTCTATACACTTTGTAGATTGTGTATTTGAATTGCTATTACCTATAGTGTAATTATTGTAGTAATATTGAAACCTTCAGAGACTACGACACACTCACACTCTTGTATATACTGAAACTGCTTAATAGTGATAGCATTTTCGTTTGATACATTAAATTACACACACTATTATACATAGAAAATTGTGCTACTACTATATATTCTTACAAATTGGTTATACAAAAGCCTTGCCTTGCCTTGGCTTCTAAAAACAAAATTAACAGATATAATATAATGTGATCAAATAGAATGTGAAGTGATGTAATGCAATGAACTGGCAACAGCATTTACTATAATGTAATATGTACTCTTCCTCTTACTCAGTTCCCTGTGCAAAGTCTCTTTGCAGTATTTCATCCATCCATCTAAAGCCATGTCAAACTATCTAGCAGAACCATCCTAGGATATGTAGCAGCAATTATATGCTTTTATATACACTATGTGTAACGCTAAACTCCTCTTCGTTACTATTACTACAAGACTCACATTGCTTGCATTACATTAGTATACTGCTATTACTACTAGTAGTACCAAGTACCTAGTATGACTTGACGAGCTAAACCATCAAACACGCCAGACCATAGTATAATGAAATTGGAAATGGAATGGATAGAAGTGGAACCGAACCAAACCGAGTCATGGAAGTCATGGAACACTTCACGCATCAAGATGAACACGTAATCACTCAGACTGGCTAAACTAAGCAAATAAAGTGAGTTTTGCTTTGTGAGTGCTTATGCTTTGCCACTCTTCCATTCCTACCACCACCACCGCTACTTACTGTAGTGTAGTCACTATATAATATCCCATTATACCTTGAGTGAAATCAAATGTGTGTACACTGTAAAACTTTATGGAAAACTCTGTACAAGCAGTCTGTAACAGAAACGGAGGACACACACACACAGTATTAACATTAACTACGACACATTTAATATTCTTCAATGTGTCAAACACATTTTCATATTTTACAATTACATCACGCAGTAAAATATTGCATTGTTTTTTAGTGGATGAATGTAAAAATATTACACTGTAAAAAAGTATTATCTTTATGTATAGTTTCACAATAGCGCGACTACATATATAGGTACACTGTACACTCTACCTACATATGGTGCTTGTGGTTTCACGTATGAATGCAATGTGTAAGTATTATTATGTCGTATTTTATGTTTTATGTGTTGGCAGGTGTCTCTTATTTATGAATTGAACAAGTTAAAAAGGTAGAAGTTCAAAAAATAGAATTTTTCTCTTGCTATAGTTGTGTTAATGTATTCACAAATGCATTAGTGATTGTAATTTTATGAATACTAATGATTTGTAAGAGAATAAAAGCAATGCATGCTCCATGTTATCACAACATTGGATTAGAAAACAAGACAAAAATGCTAGTCAGGTTTCTCAAATAGAATTACTTATTTATATATTATAGCATAGTAGGTATTGATACAAAGGATACCTCTCTCTACAAGGAAAAAATCCAAGTTGTACAATTTACAATTCTAGACTTCTTGAGTCACACAACATATCATATTATGTATGTACATCTGCGTGTATGTACATCATACGTATACGTAAACAACGCCTTGAAGTTGAACTACGACCAAAACTTTGGTCATAAAATAAAAAACGAAAATGAAGTGAAACGAGGTGAACATACCGATACAACAAAACAAGCATCAACATCTATCAGCACATCATTCATTGTGTTTCTTCCTCAAGTTGATTTTGCCACAGTACTACACTGTGCTGACTAAACTGAACTTTAACTTTCAGTCTCTTACTTCTTCTTTTTCTTCCATCGACAACCAAAGCATTTCTTTCCTTGTTCTCTGACTAGGTATGCACAATGAAATGTACTAAGTATGAACATACTTGCCCCTTGCCTTCAGCTTCAAAGTTTTTGTTCTCCGACTCAAAGTATTACCTAAAAATGCTCACCTAACCTACCTAGTTAACTCTAACTGATAAACAGTGTGAGCTGAGGGTTCCAGTTGCTGACAATAGGTATTTACGACGAAAAAGAATTAAGTCTCTCTCTCTCTCTCTCGTCTCTCCAAGTTTTTGTACCCCTCTCCTGCACGCCGGGAAGATACTACAAGTATATAGCAACAGCTATACACAAACACACTAAATAGAAAAGAGTAGTTCTTCTTATAATAATTACGTGTTCATACATGTTTAGCTCGTTGCGTTATTATCAGAAGCACTGCAGTTCACTTGTTATGTTAAACAAAAAACAAGACAGATCTACCACGCTATACACAATCCTTGTATACACTACAATGCATTGGGTAGGGAAGTTGAAGTCCATGAATGTGTGTACCTAAACAATATATATCTAGTATACACTACACTTACCGACCTGACTACCACCACATCTTACTTATTAGTTTTCATTTTCTTTATTCTCAGGTCTACCGACATATGCTATTACGTAGAATTCAGTTCACTTCACGCCTACTGTACTATAAAACATTGCTCTGCACTACTGGTTTAAAATAAAAACAACCCAGGAGGATGAGTGAGAAGATTCTCTACATAAAACAAATAACAGATACCTACACACTATACACTTGTACTTTTATTCTACACAAAGTAGCTTGGAGTAGTAGGAGAGCTTAGCATTACAGTAGTTCTGTCAGTTTGATAAAGTTACTTTATTCTCTTCACTGCATAGTAGGTGAGTTGTTTTGTTGTATATAAGTGCGTTGGTTAATAGGATAGAGTATAAAGGTACACGGTGAAATAAAAAGTAGCTTTTTGTGTAACACGAGTAATATGATGTGAGCAGGACTGTTTGGCTATGATAACTTTAAATCATCAGATTTTAACTTTGACTCTGACTGTTAGTACTGTATAGTAATAGCATGAGGTTTTTGTAGTACAAGCAAAGTAGTTAAGTATGTAGTAGTAGTATACTCCATAACCCTAGCTGTTTACTAATAAAATATAATATCAAGAATACGTATACAATAATATATTATAGGAAACGAGAATTCATGAGCATAAACTTTAGTAAATGGGATTTGTATAGGATTTGTATGGTTTGGCTGACCGACGACCGACCCTCCGACCCCTTCTTCCTTTTGATATCAAATTATAACTGACTGAGATAATAATAATAATGATTCAACATAACATTAATACAAAACCTATAAAATACTGTAGCCAAGTGTATTACTACACACATGATATTACTGATATGACACTCTATGATATTATATTACGGTACATACAGACACAGTATTACTCACATAACGTTTTAATACATATCTGTGTGAGTCTGTGTGTGTTGCATGTAATGTAGTGTGCACAAGAAAACAAACAGTCACGATACGATACCGTGCAAGCCATACCTCGCCATACAGCCAACCAACAGCATCCATAATTCAACTGCAACTTGCAACCCATCTCGACTTGTGAAGTTTTATTTAGTGTCGTTTCGAGTGTCACTGATAAGAAAAGTTCAATTTCAGCCTACACGCTCTTCATACATATGCTTCCTAAGAGTATTCTCTTGTCTTGACTACTTATGTGGCTGTATATACAAGTAGAAAACAACACTAAACTAAATTACCACACCATTAGATGTACAATCGTACACAGAGTTTTGGGCCAAACCATACAATACTCAAACTACTATCTGTATACAAACTGCTAGTAAAACTAACACACATACATAGTGTAGCTGAATTCGGTATCGTACACATTGTACAGATATAATACACAGATACATAGTGTAGTAATTGTAGTATGTACATGTGTGTATATAAACTACATGGAGCTATTTACTATTTGTATACGAGCGAGAATCTTTTGCAAAGTCAGCAAGAGTGGTATCAATGTCTAAAATGCAGAATGTGCTCCACTACAAATACAATGTGTATCTGTATTATTACAGTGATGTTGTACAATGTAATGACTTTGCTTATACATTGCCAGTGATTTGCTGTGACTATAGATAATAGTGTGTATAGTGTGTAGTGGGAGCCCAACTCAAGTCCCGAGATTAGTACGGAGCTACTACTACACAATGTAAAGAACACCCATTTACAACATTACTACAACAGCTCAGAACATTACACTAGAAATACTAAGTTATAATAGTATGTAGGCTTTATTATGCAATGTGTGTTTTCTTGAGAAGGGTTTAAGTTTAAAGGTACAGAAGAACAGACAATTTTAGTTCTACTACACAATGCTCACTTTTACACGAAAAGATTCTGATTTCAGTCAACACACATTTAGAAGTTAGAATGTTCTCAGAATTCTCAGAACAATTTCATGAATCTTTGTCAGCCAACTCATCCGACACATTCAACTAAAGATGCACAACATTACATTTTACAAAAACAAAATAAAAGATGACTGTAGATACTCACACTATCAAAAAACATCATCGTTCCTATCGTATCGTATACATACACTGACTTAAAATGTGAATGTGAGTATAGTATCACAAGTTGACTGTTGGACTTTGTGTTGCAAGTGTGTGTATGTGTGTACAATATGCCATGCCATGTTCTGCCAACACTCACTCTCAACTTTCCTCATATCCATTCCAAACGAATTTTACTGCCGTTTCATTTGCACATAACAGAACAAGGTAAAATACATGATCCAAACATCCTCCTAATAATTCCTAATGCCACAATAACTATAACTTTCAATGATTCCTCTCTCTCTCGCTCGCTCTCCGCATTGTTTTCATCTTGACTTGAGGAAAATCTATAGGTATTTGTGTAATATGTAATGATTGTCATGTCAGCACTAAAATCATGACGAGTTCTGCTTTTCAGCTTTAACTCAACTAGTCATACTATGTACGAAAGCAAAACGACCATGCAACATAATACTCTGCTAGTAGTAAAACTCAAACTACACGTGAAATCAAAGGCGCGGTGCCTTACCGTATGTATCATATCTTCATACACATACATAAAAGTACTTGAACAAGTAATGGAATAGAATCCAATATATATTTTCACATATATAGTAATAGACAATGAGTGTAATATTTATACTAGAGAATACTTACATACTAATAATGTACAATGCATTTCTACTGCTTGTTGTATAATACACTTGCACAGAGAGTGCAATCAACAATACACCATTACAATAACATATGAGTACACGATGCTCAAACACGGCACAGATTAAACTTTTTGCAAGCATCATAAAAATATAATTTATCATCTTGTTTTCTCTCGTCTTCGCTCAACACAATAATGCATACCTAACACTTATCTCGTAATGTACTATACTTATTAATACATACGAACATACATAAGTAAGTACATAGAATGAAAAACACTGTTTTTGACGACTTTGCTGCCCTGTGTTCTCTCTCTCACTCTCTTTTTCTACTTCAGAGTATTCCTTTCCTTGCCCTGTTTACATTACACAACACACATACACACACGCATTTATGTATAGTATGTTCTAATACCAACACAAATAGTTGTAATATAAACACACACTATACTACTACACAGAACTCACAAAGAACACATGCATGGAAGTACAAACGTAATATACACAGAATTTAATACAATATGGATAAGATTTTTACTAGCAGTAGTACATAAGACAGAAAGAGACTCGACTCGCTCATGAATGCTCACAACACAACACCCATCCCTATACTATACATACAGTTCTTTGCTTTAGTCTCATGTATGTACAAACTAAACAGAAGACAATGCTACAGTGCACGAAGCACCCATTTAGTGAGACCATGAAATGAAATACATAAAATGCAATGACTACAACTGCGTCTGGTTTGCTCTGCCATGCTATGACTCTGGCTCCCTTCATTTTACTTTAGTTTTCTTCTTGGGTCCAGCCAGACTGCAATAAACATAAAATAAAAGACATGAAGTCTTGTCCCTATAATATAGCTAAGTAGAGGACCCACCTGATGTGATGTGAGTTCCATTACTGTGTGTGTAACTCCCACAGACACACACACTCTCTCTCATTCTTTTCTCCTTTACTCTTCAAGGAGTCCTTCTATAACTAGTATAATTTTTCCTTATACAACATAAATACCTACATCATTATCCCGTGTTTATTGTGCATACTATGTGTGTGTATTATGAGAATCCTTTACACAGATACTCCAACAAAACAAACCATAGTATCTGTACCTAAAAGGTTCTTATATAATAAATAATATATTACACTCACATAATATTACTACAATCTCCACGACATAACCTACTACACACAGTATGTGTAATAGTATTATTTACTGAGCTATTTAGGTTTAGGTACCTATTACTAACATGGAGGTTGATACAATAATATTTAGTATAGCAATGTGTAAAAATCTAGCACATATTAGTACATTATATAGGAAAGATGTTTCTTATGTATAGGATTGTAAGCGTTGAGTTGAACTGACTGAGATTGCCATTGAAGATGTTATATGGTGCGTAGTAATATCCTTGTCTTTGAACAAGCCCACCTTAACAACCCTTGTCTCTGTGTCTCTCATCTCTACAAATTACGACTCAAAAAACTAACTAGCCAACAAGCAATTCAATACAAATACATCCTTGTAAGACTGTGCCTTCCTAAGTGTGTATATGTGTATTGTATTATAGTATATCATCAATTGACACAATTGCTTATGAAGCTTTCTTCAGTCAAGTCAAGTCAAGTCAAGAAACTCATTGTCAGTTTGCGTATTACCAAATTGGTGACTATGTATTCTACATCAAGCTTCTGCTGTATACCTACTTAGTATAATATAGCATTGGTATTATCACCACACAGCCTTCACATACTGTAAACGAACGTGCTGTACTATTCTTCTGGATTTCAACCCTTTCATAAATATCACACCACACACAGCTCCTCATATACACTTCACTCATCTCGAAAGGCACCTAATGTTTTAAATGTTCATGTAACTCATGTACACGCTCACATAAAGCAGTCTTTATTTCAATGTACAAACACGACACACATTTTTCTCGATCTATCTCTCTCTCTCTGCCTGTACATTCTCGTACATTACAATTTTCTGTGTAGTAATTCACTTACTATTTACTACTACTACTACAACTAATACTACTAACAAACTAGGCAACTGTTGTGTGTTGCTGCATAATATAATAAAAGTACTAGGTATACAATATAATACATACACGTAAGCAGGAGAGTATGTAGTAATATAGGATTCTATACATACAGGGGATCGTATCGTGTTCAACACCATCATCATCGTGTACAGAATACAAAGGCATTGCCATGTAATGTATGTGGTGAGGCAGGAGGAGAGCTTGAACTTGACTTTCCAATGATAGCTTAACCTTGAGCTCAAATTCGACAGCTTGAACAAACTGAATACAAACAGAGCACAATCCTATCTCCTCATTTTCCTCACAGTGCTATGCTTGTATGTACATTCGTAATACGATAGTTTTACACCACTACTACTGCATACTACCATTTTATATCAATAAGCCATAAGTATTAGCATTTGCCTTTGGACGAGAGCATTAAATGCCTTGAGTACTATGCTGTGTGCTGCATAACTAAAACCAATAAGCATAAGGATACGTTTTAGTTTAGGATGTATTGCAGTGTATTTACTGTGTAAAAGTAGAGGTAGGTATATTTGTGTGTGTTTTGTGCATGTATGTAGTAGTATGTAGTGTAGTAGGGATGGATGGGTATAGAAAAGAGAATGGAATATTGTCATGCCTCTGCATGATTGCGGCATTCCCATCGTTAACGCTTAACTACCGAACTTTTCAATATAGTACAACTACTACGTACTGGCTGTGTGTGTACTAGAATAGATTGAATTTTTAATATATACTACTACACCGATGCATGCGCTCATTTCTATCTCCATCCTCCTTTTTGTTGTTTTTGTTGGTTGCTTCGGCGTTTCTAATATATGTACTCCTGACTCATTAAAATCCAATATATTATAACAATAGGCACATCCAAAGTCTTGGGCTTTAGAACTCTCAAGGTAAGTAGAAGTCGTAACAGCATTACATGTGTTAGTGGTTACGTGCAAATAAATGTTAACTATATTCCTGTTTATTGTCAGACTACTGTTTATTTTATGTAAAGTAAACTACTGCACACAAATTCCAATGTAGGTATAGCACAAATTCTATCGCAACCGAAGGATTTTAAACAAATTAGGTACCTTACCCATACTATAAGAAAACAAGTCTGTACTTTCGATACACAAAATAGTAAAGCACTACTAGCATTAGTGGCTACATGGTATGTGCAATACTCTCAAGCACAGATACTCATTATTATAAAAGAGGATCGTAAATATGTATTACGGTATGACATGACTTAGAGATAAGTTAAATCTTATCTTCAACGAGTTATCTCTATGCACAATGTACTACCGCCTCTCTATACATACAATATACATACCTACCTACTCCAATATAGAACAGATTACTAGTAGGTAAATATAATGTGAAGTGTACTATGTACTACTACTGTCAACTGTAGAAAAACAAACAAATAATATATGAAATGAGTGCTCTGCTGCATACAGATTGAATTTATAGCCAACCAGACTCCAATCAATAATTGAATAAATCCTTGTACACACAACACAACACGGCAGAAACGAAATCGTTGCATGATGCTAAGCTTAACTGGCAGTAATAGCTTTTTGGACTAACACACTCTAATTTCTTTCATGTTTGGCGTTTCAAAATACATAAAGTTGCATTATCTGTTTGGCTTTAACTAATTGTAGGAGGATAATAATATTTCAACATTACAGGAGCTGCACGGTTATTACGGATTATCCATAAGTATTGCTGTGCTGCTGCTGCTGTATTTATTTAACTATTGTTACTACACGTCATTAGTATTTGTAATGTAAGGTATGTTCAGTGCAAGCTGGTGTCATTGCCTTTATCAGTACAATTGAAAGTTAAATAAGTCTATGTATGTACAGTACTGTACACCATCATGAACATGTATGTTTGGTCACATTAAATTATTTATCGACATTTATTTCGTTCGTTGCGTTGCGTTGTCTTTAAATTTAAATCTGCATGTTAAAGTACCTGAACTGAACCCATTCGATTTACTATATACAACTAGTACTACAACTACCACGACTACATTGGCAATGACAAATAATATATGTCCATTGCCAAGTCGATTCAATTCAATTTATTCAATGGACTAGAAACTGTATTAATACATGACAAAATAAAGTGACCAATGTACTTCACTATTTATGTATGTATATGTACATACATACTCCTAGTACAAGAACTAAGCATAATATGCTGCTTCTGTAGTATGAAATGGATTAGAAGTAGGTACACTCGTCATGTCCTATATATATCATCAAACATTTCCATTACATTATACATACAACATAAAAGCATTGCCATAATATACAGTTGTATAAGAGTCGTGGTTATTTTATATTTACTATGCTGGATGGAATATAATATAGGAATGCACATTACGTGTCCGATACAATAGAATATGTTCAGCTCTAACACATGCCACAATAGAATACAATAGAGAACAATAAGCTGCTACTAATATAATATTCTGAGTGGGCTGAGCGATAAAAATATAACTCTTTGTACAAGGAAAACTATATCTTTATGCTGTGAAACACGAAGCTATTCTAGTTAATAATCTACTCAATTGTATCATTGAATTAGGTTCAACAATCTTCTTCAAGTACATAACATAACATACATAATATACTCTCTTGTCCGCTCTATTCATTCCTCCAACTTTATTTATCATCAGGGATTTATTATTTTAAAATAGTTCCCCATGTTCTTCTACATTCTCTATAGATAAGTTATTTATTTATAAGTAGTACTACATTACATTACAGATAGAATATTATAATAAGTTGACATTATATTTGTAAATATCGAGTTCATTTATTTATACATATAGTTTAGAGCGTTTGCAGATCGAATTCAATATTCCAAGTATGGAAAACACATTAGACTTTGCCCGTGCAGACCATTAGCATTAGGAAATAGTGTTACATGCTCGTGTAGCTAATATATTTTTATTACATTATGCACTATTTGTATACAAATACAATCACCAAGAGCCTCTTAAGGAAGTACATTAAATTCTCATTACCAGTAATACTAAAACCAACCAGGAAACGAAAAATTACATTTTTTCAAGATACACACGAATTCACCAGTTGTTTTTAATACATATACCTAGTAGTAGGATTTGAAACGTGTAATATAAACATGGATAAACAATAATGGGTTTGGCTGTTGTCCTATTTTCTTGGTATAACATACAAAGTATAATACACACAAAGAGTACACTCTGGAGTATGAAACTATGATTTGAACTGACTGAAGGAAGACATGAGAGTTAAGAGTTGAAGACTAATTTGAGTTTTGCATTACTACTGCCTTGATTACTAAGTTCATGTATAGAATGCAGACTTCTCTTCTCACTCACAGAGGACTAGTGTACATAATCAATAGCAGAGAAAGGTGATGGGCCTTGAGCTACACGTACTACTATACAACTAGTAGGATGAGCATCATGCAATGCACAGCATTTACATTTACAAACTTCAGACTACCTAGACCTAGACCCAAGTGTCCATAGCTCTATTATAAGCACATGCTGACAAGACAGCAGACGTCAATTCATACCAACACCCAACAACTCTAATAATCTATATACAATACTCCCATACATACATAATATCTACATTATTATTATACACTACCTACTTACTTTAACAATAAGTTTGCATCGAGAATAAGAACACACTCGTGTAGTATTTACTCGTTGAACAACGAACA
The DNA here is from genome assembly GCA_034694085.1 of Pogonognathellus longicornis. Classification (NCBI taxonomy): domain Eukaryota; kingdom Metazoa; phylum Arthropoda; class Collembola; order Entomobryomorpha; family Tomoceridae; genus Pogonognathellus; species Pogonognathellus longicornis. The sequence goes on from JAQFYB010000561.1 coordinate 14,080, forward strand.
ACGAAGGATAGGAATACGAGTTGGATATCAGTCAGAAGAGAATAATAGAAACGCTCCATTGGAGTTTAAGGTGGCAGAATAACAACTAGTAGATTTACCAGTTCTTCTTCTACTACTACCGCACTTCCACTATTTCTACTAGTTCTCCACTACTAAAGTACTAGGGCATTGGAACTGCATGCACATAATATATACATAATCCACATACACGTACTACACAAGTATTATATTAAGTGGGCACATGCAGATACCTAGAGAGGATAGCTACTACAACTTATAGATGGATAACCAATAGATATAATAGAGTAGAATAAAAATGTTGGAAAAACTGTCTGTCTGCTGGCAAGAGAGTGGCACTCTGTATGTAAAATAAGAAAGCTCGTATTTAGAGTAGGGACTGAGCCCGTTGAACCCAGCAAGAGGTCCGCTAATATCGGATTTATCACAAAAGTACGGCAGGACGACTACTGAACGGAACTGACTGACTATGCAATGCAACTCAAACTCATGAACTGAATAATATCCTGTAATATCCTATTTCTTCATATCATACTTTCTGCAGCACATAACTACAAACTATGGAAAGAACATGTATGTAGAAATATAGTAATGTGGATATATTTTATATCCATCTGCCTCTTGGTTCGCCCTAAGCACAGCAATACTCTTCTATGCACATACTAGTACTACTACTACATAGAACTCTGCTACTTACAACAAGAACAACTCGCCTCCTGCCTACTCATCTCTCTGATGCACATTCACATTTACAACATTTCTTATTTTCATCCTGTTTGCTAGAACATTGAGTCAGTCTAAGCCAAAGCCAATTCTTTTCCTTTTTCATGTTAGCTATCTCAACTTATAAAACGTCTACTTTATACATTTCCAACATTCAGCTCAAACAGCTTCACTTTTAGTAACTTTTCTCCGCTCTGCTGTCTGTAGCTCTATACTACAGTGGTACAAGTCCGTTCCCTCCTCATTTCTATTCATACTGCCTATGAATTTACGAAACCCAGGAGTCAGTTCACTTGAATATACTTCTATGTAGTACATTTCGTAGTAGTAGTGTGTGCATGTATTATAGTACCGTATGATTGCTTATCCAATCCATAAGTCCTTGTCTCTACACTCTACAGTACATGCATATACTAATAGCATGTATCCATATGAACTACTCGCGGTGTTTCTGCTATTCTCAGTGCCCGCAGCAACACTGTATTCAGCCTAGTAGTGTAGTAGCAATAGTATGGTGGTAGAAGTAGTGTTAGTAGTAGTAGAAAATAAAAATTCCATATAGACCAACAAACTCGTATCAGTTTGATTGTATTCAAAGGCTTTGAGGCATATTGACTTTTCACAACTACCCTGGTGCCGTATTTGTTCGACCAGATACAATACTCCTGCGAATGTTTCCTTTTCATCCATAACTTTGCCAAAGACACGAGAGACTTCAAAGACACCAGTAGTGTGCGAAATATATTTATTTACGCAAACATGCACATCGTATCTGTACTCAACTAAAAAGATTCCACTAACGTGTTATACACCAGTTACATGATACATCCAAGAATTTATTTGTCTATACTGCAAATACTAGCAGCAGCAGTACAATATACTTTCAATGCACATAATATGAGTATTTTAGCATCCATAAAGTTGTACAGTATCGGTAATTGTACTAAAAGTTATACAGTGTAGGTAAGTGAAATAGTTTCACGTTAATACATGTGTGTTATATCTGTAGATGTGTTCAAATTACCTACACATATACAAATAGAATTGTTCCACAATTTGTCAAGTAATGCATATAAAATGGGTTCAAAAGTTTGTGGGGCATAACACGTCGACTCACACGTTAAAATCTTTTGTTAATGAATGACAGAGTGAAGATATTTGTGTTGTAAAATTCCGTTAATTGAAAATAGTAAAAATGTTATCAGAACACCGAATTGTTAGCGACCTTGCAGACGCAGACAAGAAGCCAATAAGACTGGAAGAGATTGAGGAATAAATAATATTATATTATGATATAGTAGTGTGTAGTATAAGTAGGTATGCGTTTATCTGTATACACAAGAAGGAAAACAAAGTATCAATTTAGATAATAGAACAATGGGAAGGGGTCTTGGAGTCTTTCTCAATCAAAAAGCTCATCTGAATGCAAGTCGGCTGCACCGTCAGCCGGCCGGCAGACTATGCACTTACAAGTTTTTACTACCTTGACAGAAAGCTATTGAGTGGAGTGACTTGATTTGATTTGACCAGGCACTTACATTTCCCATCTCACAGCTCCTTATATGACTCCCAATCACAACATAGCAGCTTTCGTACAATGCAATACAATTCCAAATCAATTTATTAAAGGCCTAGGTCAAAAACAAGTCCAGATATATGTGAGAGGGTCCCTTGAAATCGAGTTGGGGTCTCACACAGACACACAGCCAGCAAACTCCAGCTCCGTTTCTTGCTCAGCCGGTTCCTCTACTTCATCAGCCCCAAGGGATAGAAAGCCGAGCCATTACAAATAAAACTTTGTCTACACGGGATAAACTGAAGCATTCATCCATATTCTATAGCGCCTACCTACTTCCATGTACATTTCTGTATACCATGGCACTAGTTACTAAACCTATATAAATAATACCACTACTACCCCCATCATTCTGTGTAATTTTACTTTACCATCATCTCTGTCTGTTCATTACTACTTTGAGCCTCTAGCGCTTCTAACTTTATTTTTTAAATCTTAAATCCCTTGTTTTTTCACCGCTTATCACCCCTCCCCTACTTATGTACGTCATGTGGATAGAAAATACTGTGCACGACTTACACAACCTTTCTTATCACCCTAGAATGCATGGAAGTCGAGTAGTAGAGTCAATTCTCCTCTCCAGTCCACTCTCTCCTATCTTTAACGCTGAGCTAGCAAGCTTAACCACTGCATTGCACACTACACAGAAATCTACTTGACTTTTTCCCATTTTACAGATTATTTCATTGGAAAACATCAAATACGACGTGTAGCACCTATTACACTCGCAGCACAAAACTTGCCAACATCGTCAATTCACATTTACAAATCATTCGTATACTTAATACATCTGGATACTTATCTAACTCTTATACAAATACACACTTCTACTTGGTAACAGTGTACCTATATAATACTTTAGGTATATACACTTTGAATACAGCAAATAAATGCTCGTTGAATACCGAATTGTGTGTGACTGACGAACGTATCTATTATTTCTTCTCTTAGAGTATTATTATTACTACACTGTACAGAGACAAGTATTCATTTACCACTAAACAACAAAGCTGGAATTAAAAATGTAAAAATTCGTGGTATGTAAAAAACCACATAAAAATACACATTTCACATAAAAACTTAGTCAGAAATTATTTGTATTAGTAGTATTCGTTCTCATAATGATAGTGAAAGAGTAAAATAGTTAACATCGTATCGTAGTATGAAGTATACAACAGATATACGCTACTACTACGACTCTCTGCTAGAAAGGCAAAGGAAGAACGATGTGATGAATATCATGATTTGCATTGCATGGTTCCAACCAGCACGATTTCATTTCATTCAGCCTCGTCGTGAATACTCGAACAAATGGGCAATCCGTGACCTTCATCAGAAGCAAAGAACGAATGAACGAGTCGGTGTCGGCTCTACTCTACACTTCCATACTACTACACACTACTACACTCGTATAATCATCCACACTTACTGCCTAAGTAAAGTAAGTATATGGCTAAAGCTACACAACCATCCGATCCTCACACAACTCATAATAATTCCCTACTACCATACTACAGATACTACTACCAGTACAAAGTACAATATATGCTTAGATGTACGTATGCTGTTAGCTTCATCCTCTTCTAATGTATACCAGCAAAGTAGATTATTATCAAAGTAACAAAAGTAAGTAGTGGTGATGGTAGTAGTAGTATACACTTCTCAGCATAATGTGTACATCTACAAGGCAAAAGACACATAATGATAATACACATGATATGCATACTTGTACTTATGTACAATGTTATATCAGCTTAAGTACAGAAATAATACTTCAACAGCAGTATAATATAGTAATTATCTGCATTGAAGTTGCACAGTAGTAGTACATAGAATTCTTTATAAGCACATTGCTAGTAGACCGGAGAAGAACACTACCATTAGCAACCAACATCATCGCTCCATCCTTACTTTATCATCCTCACACACAATACTCTTCACTGCATCTGAATCTCCATGCAAGAGATGAATGTAGTCTGCAGTGTACAAGATATTACATATTTCGATCTTGTCCTGTGCCTGTCTACTTATTGTCAGTTCAATTCAAACCTTTAAAATCTATACTTTGCAAATAATATATATATATAGAATGTATTACAATGTCATGTCAAATCAATGCTAGTAAAACATGTGTGTTTACACGAACGAAACCAAATAAAGTCTGAAAAATATCTGTCAAATACTTAACGCAAGGAAAGGAGTAACATTCCAAGTCATAAGTTTAAACAGATTGTGCAGATTATTCCAATCTCTCTCATTTAGTTTAATTCTAAGCTTAATGTGACTTAAAAACATTTTAATCGAAAAAACGCGAGTGAAAATATATTCACTTTTCTGACTTTTAAATTAATGTAATGCTTTATGTTTATTATTCTAACAAAATTTTGCAGATTCATTCAAAACAAGCCAGTATAGTACAAAATAATTATAAGCAAATAGGACATTGAATACAAAAAAGTACCAGTTAATAATTTTTACCATACCTTTCATACTCATAATGACGGAGAAATTGAATGGGCTTCAAAAGTGTATGTATAAAGGTGTATGTGTGAATATTTACTAAAAAGTTGAATTGTATTCATGTTGTAAAGACTTTTGAATCTAGTAGAGTAGAATTTCGAGACAGTTTTTTCTGGTTTGAAATTCAAAGCTTTCATACATAACAATAAGAGCGAAAAGAATTTAAGTTTCCTGCGAGAATCATTACTAGAACAATTGGTATTTGTTTGACTTATCTGTAATCTTGAAAACGTAAGAAGACGTGATAATATAATGCAGAGAGATAGAGAGAGAATACACATTGTAGAATAGCCCTTGTTCGTCCTGTCCTGATTTGAAGACAAACTATATACAGTTTTGTGCATGCAACTATTTGAAGTATACTCATCACATGAAGCAGTCAATTGCAGAGGTGACATGACTCGAAAGTAAACTTATCAGACTATGCATAGTCTAGTCTGATCGCATGGCCTCACAACTCTTCGTGTCTACTTGTGTCGCTTCCTTAATTTCATTTTATATTGCAAGTGCAAGGTTGAAGAAAATTACAATTCTTAACTTCATTCGGAATGGCAATTTGCCGAAGCTCAACTTACGACTCATATTCTCTAAGCTGTAAGATACTCTTGGGTCATAGTCATAATAAGCCAACTCAACTCAAGTACACATCAACTAAAGTAAGTGATGTAAGCTGATGGAAACTGCGATGCAAGTTTAATGCAGTACAATGCATTGCATGCATTTTTCATTTTCCTACCTTACCTACCTTACCTTGAGAGTCCAGGAAGGTAGGGGTGTAAACTGGGGACATACATACGACTCTACTATACTACTACACATACTACTACACTAGTACTGCACGTACCTTCATACATTCTTCTTCTGTATACTTAAATAATATCTTTTCCTCTCTCTCTCTACATAACACACAGACACACACACATAATACACAACAGAAAGTACCTCTAACAATTCAACTGAACATTGTGCCATGTAAATATACTCCACACACTATAATATGCAAACTACTACATACTATCCTTTACGAACTCAGCCCGTTCAAACACTCACATCATATTACTACTATACTACTACCACCAGCAGCACTGTTCTTCACTATCAAGTATAAATTATATTTATTCTGCCGTGCCTTTAGCTTTAGTTAGTTGCTTGTGTACGTATTATTTCCAGTGTGTATAATACACAGATACACATAGTAATCCCATACAGCTACAGCTACTACGACTACCACTATTACTACTACTATTACTACGACTACTATTATTACGGCATTCACATTCACTCTCGAGTCTCTACTTTACTTTATGCTCCTATCATAGCATCATGTATTGTAAACTCAGGTCTGTACGTAGGTGTAATAGATGTGTATGTATGAAGTATTATTGTTACATAGTAAATGTAATGTTGCTTGCTCTTGGTATGTACATGACATTGCATATCCCCACACACTATTGCAGTAGTAAGTAAGTAGTGATGTGATGTTGTGTGAGTAAAAAGAAAATCTCATTCTTAACACACAGACTGTAATATAATCCAAAATAAAAAGATACACACGGCAGTTTTTACTAGTTACTACTATGTGTAACTTTTATCACAGCTACTAGAGAGAGAGAATTTATACATACACTAACATTGAACATTGTCCATAAGAGTACAAGTATATACAACGTGGTATTAGATTGGCATCCACCTGAAGTTACCTAAGGGAGGATTCCATTTTTTTAGTTTCAATTCATACAATGATTTCTTTAGGTATGTTATACATAAATACACATACATACATAGAAATACACTACATACATTTGCACTAGGTATCTAATGTACTAGCTATGTACTACTTTGTTATATAAGACACAGATTATTATTCAGTCACTTCACTTCACTACACCTACATTACTAAAAACCAAAAGCTATGTGTATATCGTACAGATAGAGAATGATGTACATATACAATATAATCTATCATCATCATCATCATCATCGTGGTTAGTTTGTTTCCAAGTACGCTGTTGCTGTGTTGTGTATCATGTATGTATGCAAGATGTACTTAGGTATACATTTATCCCTTCTTCTCTGTAATTTTTCTGTCTGTTTTGTGATTACCTAGTCTTGAATCCTATTTCTTTTAGGTATATACTTTAACACAAGGACGAGATCTGTAAGAGAATTGCAATTTACAAGACGAAAAACAAAAACTTGCCCAGAAGAACAAATGCACAAGTCAAATCATGCTAATACCTACATATAAAAATTCATTCATAAAACATGGAAATGAAGCATGAGGCATCGCTTTAGTAAATATTAGAAAACATTACAGCTAATTTAAAAACATGCAAGTATAATACATTACATAATAATACATTTTCTGTGAAATGATGATAAGGCAATAATGTGTAGAGCAAGTCAAATATCTCAAAATGGAGAATTTTTTTCACTACAACATAACAGCTTGCTTCAATGCACACCAACTTATAGCTCCACCCATTTCCAAACCATTTGGCTATACTAGAATGTTAATATTGTATTATATTACGCTTTTCCTTGTCTGTAATTGCACTTTAGCCCAAGAAAGGATATATTTAAAATTCAAAATTCGATAACTGACTGCATGCAATTATTTACTTGCTATACCTATCTGTATTGATTGAAGCTACATAAGTACCATTTGTTACTACAACTTTGAAAAGATAATAGTTTTACAATACTTACTCACTCTGTTGTGGATACGGAAATCAATTTTGCGAATATAATGTATCTACTAATCTACTATCCTATATCATATGTAACACAATCAAATGCATTAGGTACTTTGGATTTGTATGTAGGTGCATGAATGCAATGGATATCGTAAAGTAATCAATTGTATCGCTCAACTTAGTTCGAAAAGTTATTTATAGGATTGTTACAATATTCAGTGCCATTCCTCTACAGACTGTACATATGTATTTACACAGAGATATTAGTCATTGCATAGCATGATGTTATCGTCCAATCACTTTTCGCCATTTTTATCATACATCACAAACGGCACAAACAAAATAAATGTGTGTGTTAACTTAGTAGCTTAGCTTTACAATATTTGAGTTGACAAAAATAATAGTGAACAAGGGTTTTGTAGGTCATTTTCTGAGTGAGTGTGTTGCGATAATCGTAAACGAGAGAAGCAAAGTTTTATGTAGTATGACTGTAAACTGAAATTCGATACATAAGGCATGAGGATATGTGAATAAGAATATCCATACCTGTACACTATGCAGTGAGCTAATACGACTCACCCTGGGAACTATTATTAAAACTTTGTGGCAGTATTTTAGTTAGTTGCAACTTTAGACTGGAAGAACATTTGTGTTTGTGCAATGGAAAATAGCACTACGCGAAGACCTAACTATTCTGAGATAGAGCGGCTTAAAGCTGAAGTAGAGAGCGCCAACCTTTCATATTTTACGCACCCAACACAACCCGTGTTGGGTTTGTTTACGTTGTTTGTTTATTCTATAAAGTGGAATTTCAGAATGGAGTTGAGATTAATTTTCAAAAATACTTCTTCAATTTCTAATTGAATGAAATTCGTTCACTAAATAGATTTTCTTATTCTCTATTTGATTATGCAATAAAATCAAAAATGTTTTTGACACCGCGAAGGATTATTCTCCGATTCACAAACACATTTTACGTTATTTAATGACTAGAAAAAACATTAAGTACTATACATTGCCTACCTAGTTTAAAAATTCAGTGTTGTATGGCAGCAGTGTTATTATTTCCAAAAAGTTGCAGAGCAACTTGGAAGAACTATGCATGGCACATGCATAGGAGGACGATTATTAATTTACAAATGCCATTATAGACTTAGTAGAGAAGAAACTTCCTGGGAGTTGCTTGCAAAACCGCCAAACACGTACACAGCGGGTGTAATTGTGCATGAGGACGAGTACGGTAAATGCGTATGTACCTAAGGTGATTGTTTATAATATATACTGTTTGCACATCCGTTGTTTTGCTACTGTAATGACTTACTATTACTTAAATTCCATACTCTAGTAATTTTATTAGCTAAACCGTGTATGCATTTTTGTTTGCAAGAGCCTATCTGAACACTAGTAAATGTATACTTCACAAGTTTCCCAATTTTTCTACTAAATGATGGAAATCACATTAAAAGTTGTTCTTAGTTTCTATGTTCTACTTCTACTTTACGCTTGGATACAAATATTTTATTAAAAGAATGTCAAAGTGAGTATATATACCAAACTTATTAAAGATGTACATAGCAAATATGTCGCAGTAGGTCCCACGCACTCTTTAAAAATTTAAGCATTGGAAAACCACACTGGACATACATTTCTCGTCAATATAAGTTGAACATTAGTATTTTAGTTAGCTCATACTCGTGCAGCTCCTGACATTACTAATTCTCTCTCAGAACGAAATGAGAATATCATTTGTGTTCAACACACAAAGCAGCAGATTGCTTTTGCAAATGTAGTTTTGAAAACTGTACACAATATCTGAAAAAACACGGCAAGTCTTTCTGAACCACTAGAATGGCTGCTGCAGCATGAACTATTGTATTTTCCCAGGCGGAATTGAAACAAGTGAAAGCACAGCATGATTCTTGTGAAAACGAATACATATTACAGATATAAATAGATATGCTGCATATTTGCATGAACCAGGGACATTGTAATATACATATCCTTCACCAAAACTAAAACTGTGTGTGTATGGTTGGCAGAAAGAAAGATGGTCTTGACGGGACAGAAAATGGAATCGAATATGATGGCTGCATAAATTTTTCATATGGTAAAATGAAATCGTGATCCTGTTAGCTTCGACTCATGTGTCTTTTACCTCGCCTGAGCAACTGGAGTACCTAGTTTAGACTGATGTGAGTTTAAGCTTGCCAGATTCTATGTTGTCTTCGGTTTGTATTTAGAATATGTTTGTTACAGCTCAGCTAAACATACATATCACAATTTCAGTCTTACTGAAATGAAAACTTACATTCAGTCAAAACTGCTATTACATTTTACAGAATTCGAATACTAAAAGAGACATGATATATATAAATATATATATTCCCCATGCATAAAGGAAACTGAGAAAAGGTTCGACCTAGTTACGCTTACTTCAGTTTGCACGTTTGCAGTTTAGCTAAGCATGCTGGTTGCTTCTGTAGTATGAAAGTCGTAGTGTCCTACTACTCCCAGGCATACAATATGCTTGACTAGACTATGTACTCATGTCAGCTTTGCAAACTTCAGTTGTTCTGTCTTCATTTGTATGTAATACGTAATACACTGCTGTACACCATGGAATAAGCTCGGTATAGTGTAGGCTTGTACTGATGTGAGTCGTGTATGTTTTATAATATTCAGATAAGCTATGGAAAAGTACCCAAACAATAAAACTACAAGCTATCCCTCAAAACTGTTTCATTTTAACGTAACGATATGAACTAATGCAACGTATAATTCTTGTGTTACACAACTTGTGTAATGTTTTGCTTTTAGAGCTTATTTTTATGTATTGTATCTGTATTCACTGTGCTATTTATGTACATTATATAGCTTGAAATATTATTATTTCAATTCCATTACCCAGTAGTGCCACAGGGAAATTTCATATATCTAAAAACAATAATTATCTCTGTGTATCAAAAAACGCTGCAACCTAATCTGCAATCCACCAACACTTAAAATACTATCTGCGTCAAAGGTTATCTCACCCACTTTTCTGCGCTTTACACTGTTTATTTAGATGGGAAATACCAATACTACAATAATAAATTACACTTCAAGTAGGCATTCTTGTATACAGTCAAGTAACAACTATAAATATTTGTAGTTCAATGCAAAAAACCGATATCAGAAGGATATTAGCCGACTAAACTCACTTGACCCCATTATTTCCTATTCAGTCATCTAAAATTTTACTATTTTTTGCACAGTGTATATATACCAACACAATAAATAGCAACGGAGAATAATGCTTTCACTGTGTATAATATACCTAGATAATAGATACCTTTATTTTATGATATCCTCAATAAAAGTGTTGTTCAATGAAAACCAGGAAACTAACGTTTTACTAAAGGTTTTACCCATTTAGTGTTTACACGAGTCTATAGTCGAAAATCGATGCCAGAATAAATTATTATACTGGGTACATTCACTACACTATATACACACTGTAGATTCAACGAATATAAAAAGTTCCTATTGACTACAAAATGTCTTTGTTCTATTCAAAATTAAAATTCACAAGAGTCAAATAACTTCGTGTAAATATATTCTCCCAAATAAGTAAAGAAGGCCAGAAAGAAAGAAGGCAACATGTGTAGTAGGAAGTACTCCACATATCGATCTGTACGCAACCTTTAAATGTTTATACCTGAACATTTTAGACAAAAAGATTATAAAATGCGTGAACAACCAAACGCCTACGCCTGCCTTGTATACCACAATTTGTAAAGAACTTAACTTTATCATCCCTGTCGTAAACAACAATAATCATTGAATTATTGTGTTAAGGCATACAAGGGCAATGTTTTAGTTTTAGTTTACTTTTTTATGCATATGAATGAACAAATATAAACTAATGTCTATGACTATTGTTATTGTTACTAGCTTTGTGACTTCTCAATTAAAATGGTTCCTGATTGTCGACAACTATCTTAAGCTCTTAGTCTAAGAATGATTTGAGAAACATCACTTACTTATATTATCTCCGTCTGGAAAGTCGTTTGTATCCCCACTTTCGTCGTCAGACTCTGTGCCAGAGTCGTGGTCGTCCTGAGCCTGTAATGAAACAAAATTTTCCAAACATTAGCCATGTATGTTGTATACTTCAAAATTTAACACATTTACATTCACGATGATTCACGTTACATCTTATTAAGAGTGCACCATTACTAAAATAAAACGCTTCATCCCATAATATACATAATAGCCTCAAAACATTTACATGAATAACATTCATATTGATAATTATACTTTGGACGCTTGCGACAAAACGGCATGAAATCAAAAATGGAATTATCTTTCCCTAGGGCTTTGTGCGTAACGACAGGTAACTTTCATTTGGTGGCAATTAAAGCAGTTTGGCATAAAAGTGTATGGAGGACATGTAGATAAAAACATTTGTAATATTTAATCCAGGACGGTTGGGTTGTTTGCTAATGTGAGTGCGTATATAGAGAGTAAAGAATAAAATAGTGGAGCCATTTTGATTCGGTCCTCCTCCATTCATCCATCCATTGCCATGCTTTTCCTCTATCTCGTCATAATGGCACTACTAGGGCCTTTCACGCTATCGTTTGTCCTGGCTCGGCGAATTCTTCCTTCGCTTTTCCTTTCTATACTTTAGTTCGGCTCTCTCTTGCCTGCATTTCGGTGAGCATTGGAGTCAATCAATAAATGCAGCCTCAGCTCAACTACAACTACCTACACTACTCTTACTACTACCACTACACACAACCACTACTACTCCCATTATTCTTCACTACTACTACTACGACGACGACGATACTCACTACTTACTATTACTACTTCTACTACTAGTACTACTGCTTCCCTATGCATGAATATAATGTGTGTGTGTAAGTAGTTGACGCTGTATCGCACGTAGTAAACCTAAAGCTATACATACATTCGTAGTAGCAGGAATACTAGCGTCTTTTACAAGTAACAGCATACATACATTCATAGCATATCAGGAGAAATTGTAACATTATTCAGTAGTACATGTACAGCAAGAGCAGGAGTACTATGTACTAAGAGTAAAAGAGTATGGTGTAAAGTGAACACTTTTTACTGGGTTCGGTCGGATGTGTAAAAGTTGCTTCACTTGTAGTTTTCTCTTAAGTTCAACGGGTATTCTAGTGCATGAGCAGTGGTATTACTCTCAGCTCACAGAAAAGCGAACGTGCTAGAAACTTGATACATCTTAGAACTTACTCTGGAAACAGAGAGTAACTATTGTATAAATATATTTCTGTCCCTGTGCCTGCCTTTCCTGCACTTTGAATTCTGACGTCGAATGCATGGTAAGAGAACCAGGAGAAGTTGTAATATGTAGTACTAGTAGAAAAACTATACTACTCCTACCACCAGGCCATAGGATTCAATGCCCGGTAGTTGGAGTAGTATAGTAGTATTCATTTCATTCTTCTCATTTTTCACTTCTTCCAAACGAGCATCCAGAAACAAAAATCTCAACGAAACTCCGAGTCGGAGTAAAAGTAACATTTAGCGCACACATGGATGTAACAGCCCATTCAGCTCCAGTTTAACTAACAATTCACTTTCACACACACACATACACCCAACACAGAAGTAATTAACTACGTTAATATAGGAAATATTCCCAAATCCCTACATAGTATAGTAAAATGGCTAAATGTATACTACATACTTGCATACTGTTACAAATGCAAATATTATCATAAGCATTATACACACATAGTACTAGAACAACAGAAACAAAGAATTGCATTCAGAATGAGTTGAACTCACAGTGAAAAGTACACACACACGTTTTTTGATAATTTCTCCTTTGCTGACATTCAACTTTTCAACTGAATTAACCTCTGGAAAGAGGAAACCAGGCGAGGCTTGACGCACCCGGTCAAGTCAACTCAACTCAAAACCAAGTCACTCAGCCGGCATTTTCCTTCAAAGTAAAATTGTATGGATTGACCATGCTCTGCTATATGTAACTAGTATAGTAATAGTGTAATGTAGTAGCTACTAGTAAAAGCGTAAAAAAACAAGGACTGCAACCTACAACCTGGTCGATGAAAGGAAGGTACTGCAACTCCTTACTTACTAGAAGCAATACAAATATTACTTGCACTGCGTTGTAGAATAGGTTGAACAAGAAATACCCACATGATATGAAGTTTGTTTTCCTTTTTAACTTTCAGAGTTCAACTATAAACTTGAGTTGAATCTGGGTAGTTGTCTGCGTATACCTAAACAGAGTTTCACCATGGCAGTGCTATTCTCCTACCTTCCCATTCTTTCTTCCTCTCCAGTATGCTAACCCACGTCAGCATTCTCACATTCTCAGCATCCAACAACCAACCTGGTGTATATTTGTAGTTCGGCATTCGTCTAATGTATACGATGTCTATCCTCTTCTCTACAGCCTGCCTGGTTTCGCTTAGCTTCATTTAGCTTACTATCCAACGAATTCAATTGATTCGGCTAATGTTCCATGTTATGGTGTGCCATTTTATAGAGTAGTATAGCGGTGGTGGTAGAAGCGCAGTGCAGTGTAGAGTAGAGTTGCACACTGCCAAAAGCTAAAATCCATGAAAGCAATTCCGTAGCGTCTTTAGTTGCGAAAGTGCAATACTTTTCAGTTCAATAGAAACTTTGAACCAACAAACTTTCATACCAGTATAATTTTTAAAGCTTGTTTCATACTAGGTATACCTAAGTGTAGTTACAGTATTTACTACTAATACTATACAGGTACTTCTACTTTTAAGCTGGAAAAAGAGAGGTGTATCCAGTTGAAAATAATTTTCAAAAAATGACTTCAAGAAACCTTCAAATGTTCCAACAAGAAAATAGCGTATGGACACACCTCTCTTTTTCCTTTTGACAAGCCTGAGCTTCATAATCCTTTGCGTGCGAGTGAAATTTGGGCAGCAACAAAAATACTACCATGCAATTGATTCCGTATGCCTTGAAGCCTGCATGACATAAAAATCCGGCAAAGTCAATCCAACACTATTTCAACCCTCCCAGTTAAGGATCCTTATTCACACTGCGAATAATGCTCCATCCAAAACTACAATCACATACATAGGATAAAGTACACATTGGTAAATTTTGTGTCTTCATTCTTTGTTCACATCCACCTCCCGAAGAACTAAAACCAAATCGGATCAGTCACATATTCTGTGAAATGTTACCTAATACAAGTAACGCATTACTATTTACTCAGAGCTACTGCTGTACCCGGCCTTTTCCTTTTGCCTGGTTTGAGTTGCCTGCCATTGTACAGCTTCTTCTGTCTGACGACTCTCTGTCTGCCTGTGAATGGATGGATATATAAAATATGTTATGTTGTTCATTCGTCCACAGAATCGGTGACATTTCAAGTCACCTTGCCTTTTACTACTCAATCTAGTAGTCCTAAGCATAGGAACACTCCCTATCCTCTCTTATTCCCTCTTCCATGTGTATGTATGCACACATATCCTAAGTACATGTCTATATATACATGAAATGTGTATGAATACATTTTCACAGGAAAAACTGCCATATTACAGTAAACAAGCGACAGACGAACCCCAGTTTGGCTTATGGAGCTCGTCCCAGGCAGTCAACAGACAGATAGTTGTATTTGTATTACTTCCTTCGTCTCCTCCTACTTTATCCGTTCATACATAGATAATTCGGCGAACACCTACCTCTTCCTTCGGCAATATTCCGAGTTTTCGGACTAAAGGTCTTGGCTTTACTTTACTTGACTGTCGTGTCGACAGGAAAGTCTTGAGTGAGTCGAACAGAACGGAAAAGAAAGAAAACTGTCGCTCCTAAGTACTAATGTAAGCATCTTAAATCTCACGAGAAAAAACGAAAACTCCTTCGAACGTCATCATAATGCTTCCCTTTTCTCTCTGTCTCTATTCTCCTGCTCCTTTTCCACACAACCACACCACTCCAACAACTAAACTCACAAAACACAAAACGGAGCATCCACCCGACCCGAATACTCCATACACTGCCATTTATATACATACGGTTCGTCGTCTTTTTTCACAATAAGAGAAATTCGAGGATTTAGCCATAGAACAGAAGAGTTGTTGCTTTAGTTGCTACTTTTCTACTTGTATGTAGTACCTATAGTGTGTAGCTCGCAAGTCTACTTTGATGTTTTGTTCAGGAGCCATCTCTATACTCACAGTTACACATACATGCAGATCACAGGATGAAAGCAATGGTAAAGTCCAACCGAAAGGTTTTAATTTTGTATTATATGCATGTATTATACATCTTGCCTCACTGCACTCAACTCACAGTCCAACACAACAAAATGCAACACTCCCCGTGAGCTTTCAACATTTCCCAACTTGCTACACATTCTACGTATATTTATACTAGGGGAAATATTTTACTCTCTAATGCTACTTCGTTACATCATCTCAACAGCTCCAACTCCAACTTGTCGAACATTTCAGTTCATTCTAAATTTCTAACACACCATCACATCGTCATATCATACAAAAGCAGACTAAATATTATTTTATAAGTATACAAGGCAGCAGGAACAAGGGAGACTTTTTTAGACTAATATTATTATTATTATTACAGTACAGTACATTGTATCGCTCGTGACCTGTACATTTGGAGCTTATTTATAGCATTAGCATCATCATTCAATGCCAATCCAATAAGAATCCAAGTTGAATTTTAACTCGAACTCTGCTTCAGTTTTCAATACACACAATCATGTCGGGCTGCTGGGAATTGAAGCATGATATGTCTAATGCTCACCTGAGTATCTGATCTGTTAGTGTATTATTCAATGTATATAATACACCAGAAAAGTATCTTGTGTAAAATATCTATCTACACTGTAACAAGAGTGCAAGCATATTATACATAGTGTAATCCTGTGTGTAAAACAAACCGTTGTGCTCTTATATTATATTCCATTCACCAACTCACAAGCTACACAGTGTATACACGTGTTGTAAATGCAGATAAATTTATATACTAGAATTGAGTATCTCTTAGCAATGATGAGGATGATGATACGTCCACTAGCACCATGTACTTCTGCTAATACTTACATTACTAATACAGAGACGACTTTATATATGTATAGGCTGTTGATGACGATGATAATCACGATGATAAGTTTGAGCTTTGTTGCCTCGCCTCAAATAATGTGTTATCACTATTGTGTGTCTTCTTTCAATTTACGATACGACAACCGCAGCAGAAGCTTCAGCCATCATTTCCACATCATACTTTACAGAACCATCACATCCTCCTGCCCCTTTATCGTTTCGCATTATTACTAATATATTACAGGAGCAGGAGTGAGAGAGAGAAACTGATACGTATTCGCCATAGCACAGAATTCGTTCGAAGGATATAGAGAGCCACTTATTACAGTACAAGCACTACATGTATCTTAACAGTAAAGAGCACAGCGTCATTGCAGATGATAATGGGACAACATCATACAACTCTCACATTACCTTTATATTATTCCAACAGATTCACAATCACCGTCTGTATACCAACACATAACAATCGACAATCCAACTAACAATGAGATGGTCAAGCTTAGAATAAATCTTCGAGGCGAACTTTTAAAACTACAATACTTGTAGGTATAAAGTTGCTATGTACTACATACTTGCTAAGCCTGCTATAAAATGTATACCTATGTTAAATTTGTAAAATATTTCGTTTATTCGTATTAATACATGTATACCATGCTAATACTTCAATTTCATTCACTATAAAATCTCTGCAATATATTTGACAGAACAAAAAGATTGTTTACAAGTAGCAAGGCAACCAGCACATCGCTCATAGCGTCTTTACCAATTGCTAACTAATTTATTCATTTGAAACGATCATTCATGTAATGCATGTATGGACACACACACTCGAAACATAGCGTTTGTAATCTACACATGCATTTATTATATCACAGGATACTATACAATATGTAGTCCTATGTGCTTAACATTGCTGAAAGCTTACAACATGAAAAGCAAATAAGAAATGTGTTATCTATTACGTAGGTAATGTACTCTACAACACATAGGATGCAAAGTACCACCAGCAAGATGTAAAGGTTCGTTTCAAATGGCGATAACGATAACTTAAATGTACATCACATGCAAATAATGCTGTACACTACATCATGGCACAATTCAATTGAAATAAACATATTACAATATGCCTCGAGTCTAAAGCATATTATACAGATTTGCAAAGTACACACATGTACACCAACAAACAACGTTTACTAGCACCTAGCTATGCAATGCAATAAATAATGTTTTCAGTTTTCTCTTACCAAATTTGCGTGTAAAGTTCAAAAAGTTATTGCCGGAACAATAGAATCTAATTAGAGAGAAATTCTGAATTACAAAGTCACACACAGACAGTTAGTTGTACGTTGTACGTATGTATCTTTGCTATGTAAATTCTCTGCTACTTATACTACGAAAAATACAGGATCTGATGTATCTGTTGTATTTTGTATAGAGTTGGTCTCGTCTAGCTATAGGCTAGACTTGGAAAGAATGCAGAAGAGCTCGACACAGCTTCCTCTCTAAAATGTTCATAGCCTACCTATACAGACTACACACATAACATAATATTATAGCTTCTGCTCCTATGCTTCTATTACAATAATGTAGAGTTGTTCTCGCAATGCAAGAACGACTATTTACCAGCACGTCACACTCCTACTACTTACTATGACTACTACGACGAGATATTACTACTACTACTACGATCTGGTCTTAACATCGTACTAGTAGTCGTAGTCGGAGTAGTAGTAGTGGTATACTTTTCCGCAGACAAAACAGATACTTGAAAAAACCGTACGATAGGTACAGCAATATCATTTGGCATTTACTACTACCTTATAGGTATGGGAACTCTACTACTCACACAATCAGTAGTAAACTAAACTAGCAAAGGCAATGCAATGCTGTGAGTAAAAAGAATACACTGCCATGCATAGTTGCAGTCAAGTCGTGTTGCTTGCATGCATTATATTATACTAGCAGTGTTACGGCATACATTATAATATTACACTACACATCTTTCTGTATACTTACATTATTATATTATCCCTACCTGATACTTATAAGTTATGCCACCTACCTTAATATACATATACCTACTTATTCCTAATCACACTACTACACTACCAGGCACTACAATATATACCTACATAACATTATTGCATTCATACACAGTGTTACACGAACAAACGAAGCAACAGTACTGTACACATTAAATCTACTACTCTACAGATACACCAAACGTACCTATACACAACACTACCAATCTTTACTATGGGTTTGAGCTGAATCTCATCAGTCTCGCGCATCACATCCAACATGAGCCTCTGTCATAAATGTTTGAGTAGATGCACATCTCAGCTCTGTGTCATATTAAATTAACCGTTCTTTAACGGGGATCTCTTTACACAACTCACTCGCATAATAATATAGCATCACATCAAAGCAAACTCCTTACAATAACACAATACACATACAACCGAGACTACTACTACATACTACTTACTATTACTATGTAGTATAATGTACACGAACGATTCTCACTAGATTATACTACTACTACTATTACTACTAGCAACGAACTTGCTGTTCATCTCCCTCCTGATGCTACACATGATTCACTAAAGTCAACTTACAATTACTACAGTGTGTAGGTATCTACAGATATAATATAAAACTTTATAGTACCTATGTAGTAATAAATATGTTACAAGTACTTATACATACATACAACTACTTACTTACTCTATAGACAAACTGAAAAATTGTATTTTGTCCTCCTTTATTAAAACTGTTCAAGTTACGTTCACGTTAGTGGCCGAGGTCACCTTACTCACCTACCTAGTCGAGTGCACTTAATAACCGTGCACAAGAGTCTCTTAACTTGAAGCAATCCCAGTGCATGTTGCATTACTTAAAACTTACACAGATAACACAGTAGTTTTAATATATTATTCAACACCATAATATTTTAAATTACATTAAACTCTATTCCTTGCAGAAACTCGTTCAAAATAAGTTCTAATGTAGTACTACGGAGAAACGAAGCCACAACCCGTGTACAGAGTTACACTATAAAATTACATAATGTAAAGTAACTTATTTGCTAGTACGAAATGTAGTACCTATTTAATATACTAGGAATAAGGATGCAAACGGAAATACGACATAGTAAAAAAATGCAACCAGAAAAGAATATGAGAGACTACCTACTAGTATGTACAATACACACACTACTAATACAAGTCTGGCGGATTGTAGCTATTGTGTATTTTATTATAAAGTAACGTTAAAAAGTCTAAGAAGGAAAAGACAATCCCAGACAGGCTACAATCACACTGAAACCAACTTGTTTCTTTAGCTCCAATGTAGCTTGTCAAGTGTCAATATTTTTCTCGTCCTTTTCTATCTGTCATCATCAATGGCCTTTCAAACATAACGCTCCATTCATTTACGATTGCATTGTACAAATAACATCCCCCATCCCATGAAGGACATGCAGCTCACATTCATACTACCCATACTATACATACATATATTTACTACACATGAACACATTGAATTATTCTGCATATATTTACAGGTAATTTTTTTACTACTTAATGTTAGTACTACTCCTACTACTACGATTACTACAACACGTACATTACATTACAGACTGCATATGCATGTTGTATAACTATTATAGGATTATGTATATTTGTATGTAGACATATTGCAATACATAAATTGCTTGCATGGTAGTATTTCATCTGTAAGTGTCGTGTCATGTCACTAACTGCAAACTGATGTTTCTCATCCTGTGTACGTAATGTAATGTAATGTCGTACGCCTTCAAACATTTCTTTCGTATAATTTAACTGAGGCTAAAAAGTTTGTCGTTAACTCATCACAAGACTAGACAGCTTTGCTTACTATGTGCACTACAATACACAAAGTGCATAAGAACGAGTGAACCAACAAACGACGACTGCTATGACAAACCCTGATTACATTTGTGCACAAAACAATATGTGGACTACTATGGAGAGTCTATCAGCACACAACAGAAAAATTAACGGAGTTGATGTATGTCCTGCTTACGAGTACTGTGATAATATGGACTGTGTCTGTGTGTGTGTCTGTGTGTAATACTTTTTTAAGCTTGCTATGGCATTTAAGAGACAGAAAGACAACTTGTACAAAAACGATTTTTTATCATGCATATCAATATGTATTTTTCTTTTCTGCTGTGGTACACTCTGTGCGCTTACGTATTTGTATTTTTGATAAAGAGGTATATGCATGTACAGCATGGGACTGACACATGATTCGAAATACCCTTTACGTTTGTGTATAATGTGACTTGTGTATATTTAAGTTATGATTAGTTTAATGTTAGTGTGTCTGTAATCAACTATTATATTTGTATATGGGCATAAAAGTATTTTAGTATAGTATGCAGGCATTAAATGGTTTTCTGTTCTTTATTTTACTTCACTAATAAGAATTGTATTTAGTGAATAGGGAGTTCTGTGTATGTAAAATAATTTAGTTTGACACTAACGTTTATGTGCTAGGTACATGCAGTGCTATATAAACAGTTTGAAGTGGAGCATGTCTAAGAAATATTTCAACCTCGAACAAAAAACAATTTCGCAATCTCATTGTTAGTTCGTTGTAAATTAGCTTTAGGCTTGCTATCTATATGTATTTCATATGAATCAGCCTGAATTTAACTCATTTCTAAAAAGGCTATCATAGGTTAAATTCTGAACTCTCCACCAGCAGTACTTGCTGATAAGCCCCATGGTTATTTATTTCCTAGGATGAAATTTAAATTGCAAGAAAAACGTTTCCATACATTGGATACTAACTAGTGTAACTAGTATTCAACCAATTTTATCGTTCACAAGTTGTGAACCACATTATAAAAATAGATACGAACACTTGATGTCTCGTCACTGTCATCGACCAACCGCAAGAACCTAGTAACTATCGAAAACACCGATGTGTTAGTCATCGCATCATCATGTGAAAACAATAAGAAATAAGAAACCCACAGTTCTTAAAACCATACATAATACAAAACAAGATAATGCTATGAATACTCATTTAAAATATGTGTATCTAAAAACACAATTTTTACAGTAACCCACCTACCCACCACACAACTAGGTTCATGTACACTTTTAGTACAAATATTTTATTATATTTGCTGTATCAAAGCTTTTCTTATTGAACTATATAGCTACTTTGTAGACTTTTGTTACAAACACAACTGCATCACGGAAGTGTAGATATAGATAGCACAAGTAACTTTATTGCATTTGAATAAATATAACATAATGTGAAATTTTGTGGTTATGAAAACGTTTCGGAATTTATATACTTACTTTACCATGGTTAAGAAATGATAAGGAAAAAGCAGGGCGTATTGAGACTTGTATTGTGTGTACTTTTAGCTTGAGTGTCGTAGAGTTCAGTTCAATATTCTCCGACACGAGGAAAGGAAGACCAACGAGCACAATACAACACCACACCAGCATTCACGCAAAGTATGCATGTATACTATAGACTAATATAATATTAGATTCCCTAGGAAAGCAGAAAAACTTTAGTTAAAGGATGTGTTTGTGAGTGTACAGTAAAGGAAGAGTTTATCCTCTTCCATTATATTTTATCCCATCCTATGCTTTTGTGTTGTAAGTGTTCTCGCTATCTTGAACAGCTTTGCTGGGCAAAAACGCTGCGAGTAATGTAGGTAGTATAGAACGTTCACAGAAAAAAGGATGACCCAACAACCGACCAACACTATACACATACACTTCTCTCCTCCATCGTCTACTTTTCTTGCTCCTTTCTTAAAACTGTTTTAGATCCCAGCACAAAACCATATCATCCACGACAGAATTCTACTACTTGCAGATAAACTATATCTGTACACTTACACCACAATATAAACCCTACACACACATCCTCCGTTTGACCCATTATACATACCATACCACCACCATGCTATACATAGTACAAAATATCTATCCCTATTTACTTACGTATACCAAATATCGGAACACATACACATACTGCAAAATACTGCCAACATTACTACAGCTATAACTACCATGGTGTCCTTCTTCGATACAATCACAATGTATTGTGTATGTAGCATGCATCTATATATAGAAAAATCTCCAGTATTCTACTATTCTGATGCTTTTACTTATACGTTACATATATTAGTACAGTCTAACAGACGACGATATTACTCTAGACTCTATTTATATATAAACGAATGCTATTTTGACACAGCCACACTCACATGCACACTTGTACTACTTAATATCATACGTAATACAATACAACTCACACAAGGCAATTTCGGTCGTCCATAATAATACGACATGACATGACTCTGGTCACTTCACATTCGTCTTACTCTTCTAGTAGTCCCAGAGACACACACACACAAACTCAGACCAAGAAAAGAAGTCTTTTCGGTCCACACGGGACCAACTATTCTATTCCAACACATATACAACCACAAGTATATACCTAGAGAATATATTAGTAGCTAAACCTATACAATACCTACATAGATAGATAGCTGAACCAATACATTGGCTATGTGTGAATGATGGTTTGGTTGGTGTGTATGTAATGTGCACACACAGCTTATGGTGCTAGCCTGCGTGGCTAGGCAAACTAAGTAAGTTAGTAGACACGGAGTCATATCGCAGAATTACATTACATTAAGTACTAGCTTGAACTGAACTCGAGCTGGTCTCGCAGGGTAATATGTAATACGAAGCCGTATTTTAGTATCTAGACACTGGAGTAGAAATAAAAGTAGGGTTAGTTGGATGTATGTACAGAAGAGTAAGTAGCAATAGTATGAATTGTGATGCTGTTAGCTTATGTGCTGAATATACTATTATTTCTCGTTCGATGATATCTCAGTGTGTCTGCTACAAAGAAGAATAGCATGCATGTATATACACAGTATCACATAATGTGTGATGTTTTGTTAGCCCAAGCCTGGTGTGATGCCGAATGGCTTGGCCTAGCAAAACTTGGCTTCGATTTTAGCTATGTCCACTCGCACTCACTCACTCCGCAAATGCTTACCTATACCTATGTATATACACCAATATAATATGCAATACATTTATGCTGCAACACACACAGCTCTACGTTCTTATACACTGTATTGCATTTTATTTTATGTTAGAAGGAAAAAAGCAAGAAGGATGTGTTGTTTCTACATGTACATGCAATTTAATATGAGATGATAGCATTTAGGCATGTTTTATGTAGTTCCGTTTTGCTTCGGTCAGAGTGAAATCATACTATGCCATTTTACAACTTTACTTTGGTATATTTAGTAGCAGTAGAAGTAGTAGTGTACATATAACTTGTATCTGTACTCCATACTGCACAGTGCCAATGCATTAGTAGTTACTTACACACACATAGAGATATGCTGTATACATACAATTATTCTTTGCAACAAATATAGCATGGATATGGAAGATCGCATAAAAGCGAGAGAAGCGACCAAAGCTAACTAAACCAACAGATTGTTATGTTGTATGTATGTAGTGTTTTGAATGCATGGAGAGGTTCATACATACATGCAGAGCTATTCATTCCATATTCTTTTTACGTGCGATCATACATTACATTGAATCAGCGACAGAACATAAAATTCTAAATGGAAGATATGATGACGCATGGATGGAATGGAATTACTGATTCCTTTACGACTCGTGCACTTAATTTGCCGATACAGATTGACAAGCTAAATGTAAATGTAAAACGAGGTGATAAAAAGAATTGAAGGGAGAGATGGATGGACGGCTAGTAACTTGTGTGTAACACAACACAGACTCCTTTCAGCTCCACTCTTACACATCACACACATACTACTCAGTTTATTATTAATGCTATGCTTGTCTTTGAAAGTTCTTCTGTATTATTATTACAATTATTATTACACACTAGTCACAAATAGCATCGTACACATTACACCATAATGTACAACTACAAAATGCCCCACTACTACTATTTACTACCACCACAACCAGTATTGTACCGTATACTTAAACACACTATGTATGTATACAGTATACTACAAAATAGAATTATTATCAAAGATGCTGTCTGTCCAGCTTGCTGCTTGCTAAAACTCGTAATACTACCTTACTTTACTTGCTAAGCTTTTTTCTGTTCTTCTCTCTCTTTCTACTTTGCTGTTGTGTAGTGGCATGACATAGTCTGACTTGGCTGTGTCAAGCTTGACTTTAACATATACTTCACTTTTTCCATTTCAATCTATTTACCACATCATACATGTTCCACATATGACAAGACAAGATACTTGACTTCACTTAGCTCTGCCACACTCCTCTCTGCACATACAACAAATAAATCCCCAGCCCCGTTCCTATCATATACTTACATCATAGCATACAGCTCTTTTCTAACAAATACGACTACATCATATTGCATATATTTACTTACTATACAATTTGCTTCCTAGGAATGAATACACTTGAGCAATTCGTATTTTGCATTGCTGGATATATAGTAATGGACTAGAAGTACCTAGGTATGTGAAAAGATGCATGCAATGATGCTATAATTTTGCATTGTTTGCTTTTCCAGCTTACCGTGTGTAAACTTTGATTTGCTTTCGGTACATTACATTGAAACTCCTGCCAAACTTTGCACTACTGCTCCTACGACTACTATATAGCACAAAGATACTTTGCAAATACTTAGAAAAATATTATGTACATACTACCCAAAGCAAATATTATACATACGACACAACACATAGCTACAGATAGTGCAAAATACAAAGTACAAGTTTTTAAAAGATTTTTTTATTCCTTTAGGCCAGGAATTGTAAACTGGTATAAGTCTAAGTATACTAGTGCAAAGCATGAATTTGTGTACTCTATGTAGATTATTAAGATATATAAAAACAAACATCAAGTAAAAATTAAATATCACACACGATAGTTCGCAGAAAACGTTGAAAGTTTGACAAAAGCAAATTGCAAGTGTTTAGTACAGTTAGAATGGGTTTATTGAGTACAAGTTGAGCCAAAGAGTACAGTAAATTTTGTGCATTAAATGTGTAATACTACTCGGATAGTAGAAAACACGTACAGGCTATATTACATAGATACAAATACATAATAATACACGAACGATGGGTCTGCTGGTCAACCCATACTATCATCTATATTATTATTGATACTATGCTTGAGCTTCTACTCTAAAATCCACTATCACTAACAATGAATTGTGTCTGTGCTAAACAACAGCAAGCAAGTTGGAATACACTCGACTGTTATATAAGAAACGGTACACAAAACACAAAACTCTACATACTCCTCTACGAGTTAACAACTAAAATATGATTGCTTAGTCGTAGTAGTTGTAATAGTAGTAATACGTAGTGAAAGACTTGTTTTGTTTGTATCGGACTGTAGCATAGCAGCAGCCGTATGTATACACAAGTAGCTTACACATTCAATTTGCGTATCTACGTCAGCGGTTTTATATAATCTGGTGATACAATGGTTGGCAATATGCAAAAGGAGTAGTAAATGCATATAATTCATGAAGAGTTGAGGTAAGTGAATGCAGAGATTACATATATGCAAGTTCAGATACGATAGTTAGTAGTTAGCAGCAAAGCATGTACCTTGAAAATTATTATAAGCCTGCTAAATGCAAAGCTATTAAAAAGATCTACGAATAATCAAATCAACTTTCGCAGACTTATACAATTACCTACTAACGATAACGTAGCAAGTAACGTAGGCAAGTCAGGTTGCTCGTTTAGTTTGGTGTATTAAAGTCAAGTGACTCACATACACATCGTCATGCCGTCCTACTATAATACTACATACATACAACTACTGTACTTCTTCTAGTAGCACAACTATAATAGTACTGCTAGACTCTAGCAGTATTAGTGTGGTAGTCATCATAGGAGTAGTAGTTGTCGTTTCACAAGCACAAAGCAATTGACATTTAATTTTATCACGCTTCAATGCATTTCATTTTAGTTCGCATTTCGTGACGATGTCACCTCTAGCTACATTACTATTACTTACTCTGTCTTTTCCGTCCTTCTAAAGTCTCTGGCGTTTGCAGAGACTACTAAGTTCTATGACATACACAAATGGCAAACCATTTATGATGCATAAATCTAGCATGTATGTTTCCAACTAGCTCTTACGGTTATGGAAGGACTTCTTCTCAATTCAATGTAACTATTCTATATAGCCGCGGCCAGTAGAGCGCCCTGTACTCTGTGTATGTGTGTTGGCTGGCTGCGGTTGGCGGTAGATTGATGGTAGGATTTGGCTTTCTTTGGTTTTGCTGCTCTTGCTTGTCTGCCTGCAATAAACTTACTATGACTCGGTGTACTATGCATTATGTGATATAGACAATGCTATCGGATATTACTACCTCTATGTATATCGGAGTACAAGTAGAGTAAATAGGCAAGCAAAATATATTGTGTGTGTCTATCTCAATAGGAATACTACTGGCTACTAGGTATGTATGTACTACTAACACTACCTGCATGTATTCAAAAACAGAACACATACATACATACATACGGGCTTTCAGCATTCTGTTTGTCTGCCACTTGGAACGGAAATTGCACATTTTAGTGATATCTACATAATACAAATATTATACAGTCAATGCAAAAAACCCAAACGTAAACCGAAGGCCGATATTTTAGGACAAATTAAAACAGTCATTTTATCGTGGTAGTGATGTGATTAGAGTGGGTGCAGGGTGAAGCGAACAGAAATTGCAATTTATTTCTTTTGGTGCACAAGAAACATGCAATGAGTCTAATAAAGGTTTTCAACATGATTGAATCAAATGGAGAGGCTATCTGTATTATTTGGGGTAATTACTGTAAAAATTAGAGTAAGAGAATTTACAAAGTGGTATTATTACCTTTCCGAAATTCTGCTCTTCGTTTAATGACTGTGTCCTGAGTTTATGAGTCAGGAATCTGAGCATTATTATTTCTCAGGGTAATGTTGCTCCAAGTTTGAATCAATCTCGATCCTAATTTGAAAATACGTAGATATTCATGATGATCCGGGCGAAATTTGGTGGAGTAATATAGCTGTAGGGATGGATGAGTGTGGAGAAACAATTCGGATAACAAATTGAGAATCTTCTGACAAAAACGGAGAAAAAATGAGAACGTTATTTATGGAATCGACGTTCAAAGGGGAAATTGAGACTGCTGTGTTCCCTTTAGTTCATGCAGGAGCAGGAGAAGAGCACATCAGCAATTTGTTCGCTTTTGTCCTCTTTGATGTGTCTTGTGATGTGATTTATTGACTTGCTAATAATACGGGAGCTAGCTGAGATATCTGCAAAAATTGAACGAATGAAGTAGGAATATATATAGAGAGAATATTTAGGAACACAATACTAAACACAAGGTTTTCCATGTACTACATATCACATATATACACTAAGTACAATACACTCTATTGTTTGCTGCAGAATTCAGGGCAGACTAAGACAAAAATATAAACAATTAAATCACAATCAATTTTGAAATCAGAAATTTTCAATTCAAGCACGAAAAGTAGATTAGTTTTCCCTTTGCTGCCTCGCCAGGGGAAATATTTGAATGTAATTGACTCGATTTGGATTTCAGAAGAGAGAACAGCACCATTTTTCGTTTAGTATTCAACACGGAACCAAATAGTAATTTAATACATACCAATTCTGTCAAGCTCTGGATCGAGATACGAAAGGCTGACTAAACGGATGTCGGAATTACATTAAAGGATAACAATATGGTAAATTCACATCACACTTTTCTACGATGTGATGTGATGAAACACACAGAGTCGAGGAGACGAATCATAAGTCCACTGAATTCATCTATCTCATCTCAATTCAGCTCAATTCATCTGTAACTTCAGATCAGTTATGCTCTCTACTATACTCCACTGTGGCTTTTTGCCTGTCTTCATCACTATCTCCTTTTCTGTGTTGGCATATTAGTTGTATATTCATTCATATCAGGTCAATGGACTACAAATGGATTTCAATGACAAATAATTTTACATTTGCATGTTTCTATTGTATGTATTGTAACAACTCAGGCATGATTTGTCTGATAATAACTACCAATTGCACTATTATTTGCTTTAGTTCGCATTAGTAAGCATTGAAAACTGAACCAATTTGCTTACTGTATAAAACGTAGATTATAATACAGAACTTCGCCTTATTTTACTAATACTACATACATTCACTCCTATAATACATACTGTATACCATTATTGTAGCTTTCCATTTGCAATAATTCAAGATCATTTACAAAGTCATACACTATACAATATTCGTACAGTAGTGCACACAGACATTTTATGCCATTCCTATATAATAGTGTAAATAAATGTGGTTTATTGCCAACTCTTTTTCTATTTCACATTCAATACAAATACTGGTTGGTTGAAGGTGTGCAGAAGTTATTATATTTGCAAACACTACACTACACCTTCAATTGTCTTTTATTGCCCCAAAACTGAACGTGCTCTCATGATCATTCCCTAAAAGTGCAAGTACATAGTAAGTACTACGTAAGTATTCTTCGAACTATTATACATTTTTAACAAAACTTACTTTTGCTCAAAGATATTACAACAAACTCAATTATCGTGGTATACTTATGTACTTAGGCATACCTAATATTTCTTAAGGTCTGCCAATCAACAATTATACAAAAGGTAAAAGTTCATTACCATCGTTCGTTTCGTACAAACTTCATACATTCATTTTTCACAAAACAAACTCAAATGTTGATAGGATTTGCACTGCGTGTATAAAGTTAAACTTGTGGTTCACCTTTGCAGACAACATGCACTAAAGAGATAGAATGGCAGAACTTAACATAGTGACAATAAATTGGCAATGCCACCAACATAACATAACAGCAGAAAGTAATGTATTATTTTGCAAAGAATGAATTCAGCCTTGTCTTGTACCACGATCGTTTTTGAACAGAAAATTGGGAAGAAATTACCAAGCACACGTACACAAGTGTTTAGTTGTACATGTGCTTGTCACATACGCAAAATAACATAAAACCACAAAAACATTTTTCTTAAGAATTTTCAAACTTTACTAAGTTTTTGTATATGATACCTACCAATACTACGAAAATTACTCCAAAATTACATTAACTGAGTTTTTTATTGGCTACTTCCTAACACAACTATAGAGAGAGCTTTAATATTTAAGTAAAAAAGTACAACTCACTTTCCAAGCTGAGACGGACAAACGGATTACAAATATTGTGATGCGCTTTGGTCATAAACAAAACATTAGAGCACAGCACACACGCACACAAATAGTAGATGAAGAATTGTATTGTCAGTCAACTGCGTTTCATTTGTAACAATATTATGTTATATATGTAGCAAGTGTATCAAATCACCCACACCCAGACCACAACCAATCAAAAAGTTGAAATATGTACCTTTGAAATAAAAAACGAAAGTTTATTCAGAACATTTCTGATTATAAATTGATTTTGTCACGAAGCTGAAATCAAATCGAGTAAAATATCAGTTCACAAAATTTTGGCGATGATGATGTAAATGAAAAAAGGTACTTTCTCAGGTATTTGGTTCTCTTGAAATTATATCAAAGAGTGTTCGCCAAAAACCGATTTACTGCAACTTTTGAGTGAGAAAACTAAGATAACGACTTGAATAACTCGCGTGCTTAAGTAAAAGGTACAAGAGTAAAATTCGAAGTATTTTGAGTTATTTGATTCAAAACCCAAAGTAGTTTCTTTCTACAGTAAGTAATAAAGTTTAATGCTGCAGCAGCATAAAAGTGCCAATAATTTATTGGAGTGTCACAGAGTCACAGCGTTTATACTGTATATTTGGTTTTGTGGCAGAAAGATTAATTCCCTATAGAAAGTCAAAAACGTTTTTTTCAAATTCCGAAAAAAACTCACAATCGCACATAAAATTTTGAACAAGTCAGTCAAGCACAAAACAATGAAGTGAAGAAACAAGAAAGAGAGAAGTTATTGGAGATCGTTGTGTGAAGAAGACAAACACGAGTAAAACGATGACTGGGGCAATAAGAAAATATTTTTAAGAAACCTGTAGGAAATTCATTAAATGCTATTATTTACTCTATAATGTCACTCGGTAGAATTTCTAAAGCCAAAAAGCTGAAGTTTCTCTCCAGGACGTTTACTACTGGAAATGTTCTAAAAATTGAAAACAGTGTTTATTGTACTTAGGTATTTTCTTAATTCTGAGGAATATGTCTATATCTCACACAAGTTCAAGAAATACCATAATCAACGCAATAGTAAATCTCCCAAGTGAATTTTGAAATTTGAGTTTATAAGTTTTTTGGAACTCTTGTATTATGTTGAAGAGCGAAGAGTACTAGAGCTGCGTTCTGGATGGAAGCTGAAACTCAACTGCGTGTTTCTTCCCGGAGCACGGAGACCTAAGTGTGGGGCAAAGGGTGCTGGAACGTTCGTAACATACAATTCAACCGGAGCAGCCGACAAGATCAAAACTCCGACGACTAGCCACTACACCAGTCTAGCCTAGTCAAGTCAACTCTCCAACCAAAACTCTTTTTACTTATTTTTCAATGAAATCTCCCGAAACTTCACGATTTTCCTTAACACCAAAATTCTTATTTCCTCTAAACAATCCTTTTTTCTGTCTCTCACAGAATATTATCCAAAACAATTTTTTTCCAAAAAAAATAATTCGTGTATGTTTATGTATGTGTAGCTATGCCCCGAACTTAAAATCGTATGGGCAATGTGCGACTTTCACCGAATACCCTGGCCGTATATCGGCAAGTAGAATATTTTTGGAGAAAGGGAGTGCGTGGTTGTTACCAGGCCAAAGTCTAGCAGAGCACTGAGAGCGTAGAGTACACTTGCCGGTGTAGAGACGTGATACTAACTAAACTACGGTTGCGTATAACTATAGTAAACGAGTACGCCAGTCAGCTGCAACAGAGTGGAAGAGTCCACTTGCTCTTTAGGGCAGACGCATATCACGTTCATTCATGTCCCGACAACTTTTCACGCCGGATTTTCACGCCATCATGTTGGCCACGTTCCTCCGGTGTCAGTCCACCTAAAATATCCTGGAAATTTCGAAGATCCGACGCTGAAAGCGTTGATGACTCCGGAATTCTTGGGATGACCTTGCCACGACTTTCCCTGAACCATTGATTTGAATGAACCTTTCCACGCAGCGTAAACGAGAAATTGGGGTAGAGTCGGTGGGGAACCTGCGCGAGCCAAAGGGATCTCTCATGACGTCCCACTTGTGAATGAAAATCATCATTAACCCTCAGCGTAGCTTCAGCTTGACTTTCCCCTATTCTCTTTCTCTTTCCCTTTGACTCAACGCTTTGCTCCTTTAGTTTCGGCTTACTGTTACAACCACCAAGGCTTACTTTACTACGACGACTACTACTACAACACCCGACTCAAAACTCACCAGTACAAAACTTTCGCTTATTTTTTACACACTACTATTTTACTACTACTACTACGAATACTACGCCACGCTACGCTCATACGACTCCTTCTCCTTGTAGTAGAGCGACTCTCTGGACTTGACTTGCAAAGAATCTTACGAATTTCTCGGAAAACGTCCTTGCAAATCTCTGATCTTTGTACTTCTCTCCTGTCTGTCACTACACGCATACACAAATATTACATCCTACCCACATACCAAACAACACCATTTCAAATACTTTTATGCATGTGTACACTATGCAACGTAGATCCATCCAACACAATATGCTTTATACTGCTTAATGTCTGGAGCAATTGTATGCAAGCTAATGTATTATTATTTTATTTCCGTATACACTTAATCACCATGATGAATACGTTAGACTATAGAACATTGCTTAAAAGAGCTATACATAAATCCCTGTGCAAATAAATAAGTTAGAGCAAATTCTATTTCTTGTCTCACAGTGCCCCATGTTCAAAATTTTAGTGTGTATTTGTATATAGAACTTTTATTTATTCGTGAAACCATGTTTATTAGATGTATTCAATATTAATATTCATTGTGTAATGAAACATTTCAACCAATTTTCGACATTTGTAGTTTACTCAAGAAAGACTCAAGAGTATTTCATTCAACAGATACATAGGTAATAAAATAAATATGATAGCCATGATATATTTTATGCTGGTGGTGATGATGATATTCTTGTTTGTATGAATCAGTTAACACCACAATGATTTTATACCCCTGAACTGAAATAAATTTTCGGATTTTTTGCCACTGTTGCTTTAAATAATATTAATGATGAATCAACCCCTACACAAGACTTGCAGTTGTATTGTTAGTATGTAGTAGATAGGTACTCATAAAAACCAAATAGTCGTCTCCTTCTACGCAGTAGTATATACGTGTAATAAAAGTTGTACAATAAGATTGGATCCTGTAGTTGAGTATATATCTGTGGATGCAGACCTTTAGTATTGAAGATGCGTTTATCTTTGTAGTAGTAGTACTAGTCGAATATTCTGGATCGCAGAGCAGAGTCAGCAGACGATTGCTTGTAGATAATAAGAAGAGAGGGTAGGATTCCCCTTTTATCGTCCTCTCTTCTTCTCCCTCATCAAATTAAACCACTCATCTCATTATTTTCATTACATTTCATTGAATTTCTTATGGTGAGTTGGGTTTTTATACTTACGTCGATAGTTCGCACACCAATCTAGGGAGATTACACTACTTTGAACACAGATAGACGGAATTTCAGATAATTTATCACGGGTAGCTGAATGGATAAGTCCAACACATACATCGAATATATACAACCATATTTTTGCGCTTCACATATTATTTTGTTTGTACCCTCTCTGCCTGAGTCATCATCATCATTAATCATTTTATAAGTATTATAAAATACACACTACATGCTCTCAACTTTCTATAAAGTGATTTATAATATGTAGACATCTAAAGTAATTACAAATATTGTACTGATCTTGTATACATGCATTACTTACATTTACACTAATTAATTTGATTACAATGAAACAACGATCTCTATATTATATTATGCATATTACATTTCAATTTTACAGTGGATTTCACACAATGACTCGATGACATTGAATTAGGTATACTGTTTGAGCAACAGAACATTATATTACCTTTTTTGTGCATTCTCATTTTCTAAATATTTAAACAAAAGGCTACTAAAATAAAGGTACAGTACAGACAAACAAATATTGTATGCACTTAATACAATAACCATTGTATTTTACATGGGCAACAGACAGTACTTTTAAATTCCAACAATTAGCTGGGACATTAAGTTAACAGTAATTGCTTCTGACACACTTTTATAACGAGACTTGATCTATTACGCGTGTCATACATACATACAAATGTTCCAAACGCATTGTCATTATATCTAACTGTATTATAGCGTAATAATTCTATTATATTATACAACATTACATTACAGACATGTATTGTAATATATTTCACAAGTCTACATTAGGTTATAGGTTTACAAACGTAAAACTATTTTACAGTCTAGACGCATTTTACTTTTATAGAACTCCATTCGTTATACACTTAGAATTCTTTACATGGTATTTGCCAGATTCTTATAATACGTACATGTACCTTAGAATGAATTATTAGACTCGACAGTTTATTGGCACTAATATGCATGCATACACAGAAATTACTGATACAGCCAATTCACCTACGATTTTATACACTTAACATTTTTTAAATGCGTTTAATCTGAACTATTAGCATTAATTAGGAGCGAAGACAAGACATTTAGTACACGTATACAACATTCAACTACTAATACGGCTATTTGTTTATGCATACAAATGGCTACAATTAGTGATTTCCCCTTCACTATTACATTTAAATTATCATTTTGATTATTATTGTAAGTTGCTTGTTGCTACATATATAAAGCAAAACAAATGTACAACCAGCAACATAATAATGTACATCAGAGCAATGCAAAAACAGTATAAAATCTTTGTGCACTACTCCATAATAGTAAATACATTGATACATACATTGATGTTAATCATGTTCAAGCAGTTCTCTCACTCTGAGTACTTCCCATAAAAACTTTACTTTGTCCGTGTGGTACGCAATGGCATTACATTAATTATTCAACTTCAGGTACACGTAGGTATACAGTTATGTAATTACAACAAAATTGAATTTACAAGACACCCATGTTCAAGTCAAACCATATTCTGACGGAATTTAACACATCGCAGCAAGTGCAAAATGAACTCAACTGTACCTTTAATTTTCTACCCTGTATTCATATAATATACACAGTAATCAGGGTGTTGCCCAAATAAGGCGATAATATTATACAAATTCACTACTTTGAAGGCGATAGTTAGCGCTAGAACATTTTTTCAGTTAAGTCTCCTATACAGATCACAAGATATTTAAATGCAATATACATACCTACATAGTCTAAAATTCAACGCCTTTATTTTAACCCGCGGTATTGTACCATGTATGAACTGCTACTAATGCCCATAGGAATGCTATAAAAATTCATTAATTCTGATAAAAGAATTTGGCTCGGCAGGGTAATTTACGCCCTTTGGAACACAGTGAGTTCATTAAGAGCGCATTACCGAAGTCTATCTACGGTAAATCCATTCTATACACTTACAATTGTTACTCGACAACTCTCTAAGTGTCATTATTTTCTTATGATTTAAACTTAACATTAGTTGACACACAAAAAATTAAATTATTACAAACTAGCTACACAAACACAATAATATTATATAGCTAATTCAAGAATCTATTAAAATAAAGCAAAAATATATCTACATACAATTGAATTAATATTTAATTATCCCACTTTCTATAAAAAGTTTACAGGATTCGAAACACATTTTAATGATAAAGTCATAAAATGATTACAAAATATTATTACATACAATCAAGAAGCTACCAAGTTCTAAAGTTACATCCAATCCAGGTTCATAACAATGTAATGTACATTGGCAATATTTTATGTGAAATAATCTGCACAGCTGCCGATGGAAACCAGTAAGACTATAAAACTATTA